>CABHPH010150926.1:0-53052 GCA_902168325.1 Peromyscus nudipes | reverse complement strand
CCCCCATGCTCTTGGCTCTGGCCCACATGCTTCTGAGTGATGGTGATTTATGATGGTTGAGATTTTCCTTAAGCAAGTGGTTTTTCAGAGAGAAAGGAAAGGTCACAGCAAGTTAGGCCTAACATATCTTATCTTGTTCTGTGCCAGCTGGCAATTCCCCCTGAATGTGGTGGAGCCCGTGGAGGGGTTCAGCACTGGATTGAACATTAATATCAAATAAACAGACACCAGTGTAAGGGAGACACATACCTGGCTGGGAGGGCACGCTGTTGCTCTGAGCTTTTGCAATGGGAGAGTCTCTGCCATGGAATGGTGATGTGAAAAGGCAGGTCCCCCTAGAGGAAGTAGCTTTGGAAGGCAGAAGTGAGGCAGGAGGGGAGGGTAGTGGGTGAGCAGTCTGCTTCCCTTTGTGTATGGATGCTGAATGGTGGTCTCAGATACACACGACAGGAGCCATCAAGCCTGCCTCAGTGACCAAGGGCTGTGTATCTCTGAGCAGCTTATTCACCGTCTCTGGGCTTTGATTATCTCAGCCGTAATAGCTCCCCTTGGTCACCCAAATACCTTCTGTATTGCTTCTTTTGCCTGTTGTTGGTCTTACCTAGCTGGATCCCAGAATGTACCTGTGGGTTTTTGACATCTCTGTTAGATGGGAAGGATGGATGTGTGTGTGTATGGGTAAAGTGAGGCACACCCAGGGAGGCTGGAGGAGGCAGTTACTTTCTCTACATCCTTTCCACAGAACATGGGCTGCATCCAGGTGTGGGCTCAGGATGCCAGGCAGATGTGCACATGGAGGACTCTATGTCATGAACAGGCCCTGTGTCAGTGTTAAACAGTCTAAGAAAGAGAGGTTGGCATGTTTAGGAGGGAGGAAGGGACTGCTCCTTGTCAGTCATACAAGCCTCCTGAAAGTTCCCCGGGCTTGACATCCCCCTTGTAGGGAGGCCAGCACGCTCGTCAGGGCATCCAGAAGGACTACAGATTTATCTGGGAAGAGCTTGCTGTCCAGCCATGTTTGTCCAAGTAGCAAGGGAGAGAGTGAGGCTTTGGGCTGGCAGGACTTCCTGGGTGACTTCTGCCATGGGATCCTCCTGCCAGGTTCCCCAAGGCAACAGAGAGCTTCTGACACTTCCGTCCAGGTTCCTTGCGGTGCCTCCCCTGAACCCCGGAGACATGTCCACTTGGACTTCACAGGGTGAGCTTTACCTAGAGTATAGGTGCACGTAGGTGCAATTATAATGGGGATCCTGAGACTGGACAGACCTGGATTATGGTAACACTGAGTCCAAAAGCTGATGGCCTCCTAAGAAAGAGTCACATACATACAACAGAGAGGGTCTGTGTAGACAGAGCTGAGGTTGAAGTGATGCAGCCACAAGAACCCTTGAGGCACCAGGAACTGAGGGAAAAGGAAGGAGCCTCCCCTGGAGCCTTCAGCATCGTCCTGGGACACCAAGACCTTTGACTTCTAACTCCCATAATGGATTTTGACCTTGGTTCCCTCCTTGTGAGCTGTGTGTCCTTGGGCAAGTGTACTAACTCTCTGAATTTCAAGTATTTTCCCCACTAGATTAAAGATGGCAGACATTGAGACCGTTAAAGTTGCAGCAGATACAAAATGTTCCCTAACTAGTACCTGTGTTGGGCACACTCTCCTCCCCTTTCCAACCTCCTCTTCTGATCAACACTCCAACCATCCATTTTTGCATTTTGGTTGAGGGATGGGGTCATGTGGGTCTTTAAGTTGTGAGAGTTTGCCTGGCTCAAGATGTTTATGACTAGTTTGCAATGATGAGGCTCACAGGTGCGTTAGTCAGCTTTCTGTGACTGTAGCAAAATAATGGAGACAATTCCATTTATAAAGACAGCAGGTTATTTTGGCTCAGTTTCTGAGTTTCCATTCTATAATCAGGTGGACCCATGCATCTGCACTCATGCTGAGGCCACACCTCATGGTGGAGCAAAACCACCCACCTTGTGGCTCGCTAAGAAATGAACGAGAAAGAGGGTCAGGCTGTCTACAGTCCCTTAGTCCCCAGTGGGTCTAACTCCTAACCTTCCCCCACCAGGTCCCATCTCTCAAAAGGCCTACGCTCAAAAGCACCAAGTTGGGAACCCAGCCCTCCACACATGGCCTCTGGGGACATGCCCGACCCAAGCTAGCAGCTGGTGTGATGGGGTTTCATATTTGTGCCAGTCAGCATTCCACTGCTGTAACAAAATACCTGGGTGAAACATGTTAGGAGGAGGAAAGGTTCACTGTGGATGGCACAACTTCACGGGCCGGAGTTCAGGACTGAATGAAAAGGAAAAATGAGTAGAGCGCCAGAATGTGGCTCTCACTGTTCCCTGACTGAACCTGATGTGATCAGATGCTTTGTGGTCCTGCTGTCATCCTTTCCCACCATTAGGGACTGAACTGTACCCACGACTGGAGCCAGAATAAGTCTTCCATTCTTAAGTTACTTGTGTGGGGTGGAAGGTAACTAATATGCCTCCTTGGTCCCCAGGACCTTTTCCTCCTAGGCTAACCAGGAGTTGTCAAGTGAGTTGCTGCTGGGGAAGAGATTCAAGTAGGTGCCTCCTCCCACCCCACACTGAATCAGAGCCACTTTAAATCCCGGCTATGGACTGTCCCTCACCCTGGAACCGCCCTCCCCCCTTCCCTGCCACATCCACTTATCTGAGAGGATCCTTTTGGTCCCCACCCGCACAGCCTGGAACCCAAGCCTTGGCCTGTGTCCCCTGTCCCCTTCTCTCCAGGGTGAGGACAAGCTGCACACAGCCCTCCAGGTCTTACAGTGAGTGGATGTGACTGTGGCTGTAGAGATCCTGTCCCCTCAGAACACACAGTGCAGAGGGTACCCCTACCTCCTGGCCTCCTCTGGGTCTGTCTTGGATCCTGTTACCTTCTCTCCCCTCCCCGTCAATAAGCCCATCCTCCTCACTGGCACGGATGCCCACTGAGGGCTTGTCCTGGATGTTTGCCCACGGGAAGCTGAGTGTGGTCTGATTCTCAGAGTCTGGGCAGAAGCGTTTAGTGGCGGCTGCTCCAAGTGAGGGATGTATTGTGAATGTGTGCAGGAAGCCCTTCTTCCTGTGGGTGCCGCCTGATCATCCCGGTGCCTGTGGTGGGTTTGGTTTGAAGTGAAAGGAGTTTGAGATGATTCATGGGACCTCAGAGGGGGTCCAGGGCAGGGGCAGCCACATGGGATGCTGGATGGTGTGGGATGATGGATGAGAGGGCAGGCCGGGGAGCCTGTGCCCATGAGTAAGAATGCCAAGCAAAGGGGCCCTGCCTCGGCCTGTGGTACATACACCATGGAGCGGGGTCACTGTTGGGCAGTGCATATTGGCCAAAAAGGAACTGGGGGACTCCTGGGAGTTGGGAGCTGAACCAAAACTGCTAGCTAACTCCTGACTTTTAACTCTGTCTGATACACAGAATTGGCTGCCTGAGTGACTGGGCCAGGGGGTGTTGGGTGTTCAGAGAATGGTCTACTGTGCACTGGTGTATTGTGTTGGCTGGCCCAGTTTAGGGAACAGGTGATTGACAGGTCTTGGATGTCATTTCCTCATGACGGAGAGCTCCCTTCCTGGAAGGGAGGGGTGCTGGTTGCTGCACATGGCCACAGTTAACAAGCAGAAATGAAGGCCTCAGGTTTTATCTGAAGCTATAGGCCACTACATCTCAAGGAACTTTCTTTAGAGGCGGTACAGACGGTTTCCTCCCACCTCTGGAGGCTCCAGGCATTCTGTGATTGTGATTGTGCCCCTCCGATCTTTGTCTCTGTCCTCATGTGGCCTCTCCTTTCTCTCGAGTCTCCTTCTGGTTCTTCCCTATGGATTGGGACAGATGTCACTGGAAATGCTCCCCTGGGTAACCCAGCATGGCCTCCAGGCAACAGCATTGTTAATTAGGCTTCCTGCAGGTTCAGGGACTCAGAGTGTGCCAAAACCTATCAGCAGTGCTGTCCAGCTCTCAGGCCAAGGAGACACAGCTTTGGCCACACCTTCATTCCTTCGTACAGTGGTGAGAAGTAAGGAAGCCTAGGGGACCAGGCCTGGTGTCGTGGGTGATCTGTGTTCTGAGGCTGTGTGGAGACCCTGGGCTGGGCAGGGGCTGGTGAAGGAATCACCAGGGCTGTAGCTCAAGAGGGACAGTGGGAAGAGTGCCTGGGTAAGGGAAGGGTAGAGTGATCAGGTTTTTGAGTGGTGACCTCAGGTACACACTGCACAGCAATGTCTCATGTAAGAATGATAGGGAGCAGTGAGGTCTAGCTGGCTGTATCCTGTTCACTATTTCCTGTTTCCATTATTTGTTCCTGTCTTGGTCCAGGAGGCTGAAGGTGAGTGGCTAAGCACAGAGAGTGAAAGCTGTGACCATCACCCACATCACAGCTCCTGTGGGACTCTACAGAAAGTCCCAGGAATCTGCCCTGATCCGCAGAGGAAGACAGAGAGGCTATGACCTTGCTGCCCTGCATGTTGTCCCCTGGGTGGGGATGGCCTGTAGAGTACTGTCTAGGGGGACAGATCTATGAGGAGGGGACCCTTAGGCAGCTGTGGTGAGAAAGAAGAGTCTCCTGAGCTTTGCCTGGTCCATTTCAGGAAGCAGGAAGTAGGCTCAGAAGGGATACTGGAACTTGATGGCCGCTTGTGATTGTGGGGGTGCTCTGGTAACAGGGTAGGTTGGCATTGCAGTGTGCAGACACTGAGGAGGAAGGGGTCTGGCCATGAGTAAGGCTCAATGGAGGATGAGGATGCTATATGGGCAGAGCCTCTAGCTCTGGAGAGCCCAAAGAAGAAAGAAGGAACTCAGGACCCAAGGTCCCAGGGAGCCAGTGGACCTGCCCTGGTGGTCAGCATCTGCCCTGGACCAGCCCTGGAAGCCTGGATGCTTCAACCAAGCCCCAGGTAGCCGATGCCACAGATCTAGGTCTCCTTGTGCCAAGTCATATTGCCTTAGTATAGTGGGAGATTAGGTGTCAAAGGGACTTGTACAAATAGCACGCCCATCAGTAGACAGGTGAAAAACCAGGGCTGTGTGGGCAGACAGTGTTAAGGTAGATTTGGGGATCGGAGAAGGAGTACTGGTTCTGAGATCTTTGAGGTAGGTGTTGACCTGGATGGGGAATGTCTCGAGGTGAGCAAGGTGTGTCAGGGCTGCTTCTGTGGCATGGATGGTGGGCAGCCCCCCTTACCTTGCAGCTGCTGAGCTGGAAGCTCACTTGGGACATGTGTCTACCCAGTTGGCTTCATTGCAGTGACCACAGCTGATCCCACGTGCAGAGATACTCTGCAAGCCCTGGGAGATACCGTCTCCACGTCCTTTTGTTGTGGGAAATGTAACAGGGCTCCAATGTAGCTACTTCAAAGTAGACGTCTAAGGTTACAGGTTGGCTTCAAGACTTGCCTTTCTGCGCTACCTTGGCACTCTTTTCTGGCATCAGGTGAGCATGGCTAGGATGCCCAGGATCAGCTCCTGTGGCCCTTCCCTCCCATCCCTGGTGGCTGCAACTCATTAGCCACTCTCAAGGTGATGGGGGCTTGACAAAGGTACACATGTTGGTTTTCTGGATGTTTCTTAATTTCAATGTTCACTTCCTGCTGGGAGATTGGTGGCATCATGGCAAGAATGGGGGCAGAATTGATCTCAAGGAGGCTCCAGAAGCTTCCAGGATTGTGTTCATTGATGCTTGTCTCTGAGAGAGTCTGACCACACCTGACTTCAAGAGGTTGGCCTTGGGTCTCTCTCTTGTTGAGGGTGGCAGGTGACCTTCAGGTAGGAGAGATCCTGGGCCTGACCCTGGCTCTCCCATCCTCCAGGTCCGGGTTATGTGGCTCTGAGGGAAGCTGAGGTGCAGAGAGGCAAGGCCAACTGCTGGGTGCTGGTGCAGCACCTGCACAGATCACCAGTCTCCAACACCTGACTGAATCCCAGAATTGAAAAGGAGCCTGGGAGATCATCTTGTCCAAATTCATTTCTGCCAAGGAGACACTTTGGCCCAGTAAGACTGGAAGACTGGGGCTCAGTGTGTGTGTGTGTGTGTGTGTGTGTGTGTGTGTGTGTATGCACAGCTTTGTCTACTAGCCAGTTAGAGACAGGGCTGATATGAACCATGAACCAGCTGCCTCAACCCCACCCCACTTCTTACCAAGTTACCTGTGCATCTCCCTGACAAAGCTATAGTCCCTTTCCAAGGCTGTCACAATATCATGTCTATCTGTGCCAGTGGGCCTCTTCCACATGGCTGCCACCCCAACACTGGGGTGCAGGGACAAGTGTCAAGCTGCCAGTTCTTGGGAAAGACAGGATAGATTCCACAAAATGTGGGAACCACTGGCTCAAGGGATGTGTTTGCCCTCCTGTATCCTAGTAGGCCAGGGATGAGCAGTTGGGGCCCAGTCTGGGCCTCTTGGCTCTACTCTGTCCTTCCCTGTCTGCTCCTGTCCCCACGTGGCCACAGAATGGTCCAGCTTGCCAGTGTGGGCTTGGTTGCCCATTTCCTTAAGCCATATCTATGTACTTGAGGGAGTTTAAGCCATGTGCACCCATTTGAGAGGGCCCAGGGTCTGTGAATGGCGGTCTGTAGGTGGCCAAGGTCCCAATCCTGAAGGGGGTGGGAGGTAGCTGTGTGATCCTGGTGGGTTTTCATTTGCCCACCTTATTTAAGCCAGTGAAGGGGCTGCCTCACCATAAAAATCTCTCAGTGAACTGACTGCATACTCGAGAATTAAGTTAAAAGCTGCAGCTATTGATGTTTTCAAAAAATAGCATTTAGTAGGAGCCGGGAGATGCTTTGCTTAGGACCCCCCTTTCCTTTTTCCTTTTTCTTTTTTGGTGTATTTTATTGATTTCTGCTCTGAAATAGTGCTTTCAACATTTTAAAATAGAATTCTAGGCGAAGGCGTCCCAGGCTTGGGATTTAAGTGGAAATTGACATGGCTCTTCATATATTCTCCTTAAAAACAAGGCTCTCAGGAGCTATTCCCCAGGCTGGTCAGGTACCTCCTCCTCACGACTCCGTCTGCGACTCCCCTCCCCCACTGAGGCTTTCTGTCTAAAAGGAATGCTGGGAAAATAGCGGTGGCTGTCTCACAAGCCTTCTGTGACTTATTATGGTCTGTTTCTCTGATACTGAATATGATGGGTGAAGAAGTCTGGGTCATCCGGCTGAGTGGTCACCCCTTCTTCCTTTCACTGAGGCTCTTCCTCTTCCTCCTCCTCCCACTGCTCCATGCCCGAGGGGCTCTGAGGTTCTCTCAAAACCTTGGCAAAGTTCTCAGTTTTGAGGGAATATATTAGATACCCTTAGCAGTGACAGAATGCCCGGACAGAGACAACTCAAGGGAGGCAAGATGGATTTTGGCTTACAGTTGGAGAGAACGCAGTCCACCGTGGTGGAGAAGATGTGGCTGTGAGAGACATTCACATCCATGGTGGCAGGAGTATGTGGCTGCTTGCTCACATCTCAGCAGACTAGGGAACAGAGAACCTGGGTCAAAAGTGGGGCTGGCTTAGGAGGCCAGTGATGGGTGATTTCATTCTGTATGCTGTGAAGATGTGTTGCTCTGATTGGTTGTTAAATAAAGCTGTTTGGCCAATGGTGAGGCAGAATAAAGTTAGGCAGGACATTCTAACTAGAGAGAGAAGGAGGGCAAAGAGAGAGAGAGAGAGAGAGAGAGAGAGAGAGAGGAGACATTGCTAATCACCACCAGAAGCAAGATGTAAAGATACCGGTCAGCCACAAGCCATGTGGCAAAGTATAGATTTATAGAAATGGGTTAATTTAAGATATAAGAGCTAGCTAGCAAGAAGCCTGCCATGGCCATAGTTTAAAAATAATATAAGCCTCTGTGTGTTTACTTGGGTCTGAAAGGCTGTGGGACCTCAGGGTTGCAGGAGCCAGGCAGGACCAGAGAAAACATTCAGCTACAGGCCAGTTCCTGTGGTTCTACAGTCCAACAGCTTGGCCCCATCTTCTAAAGGGTTCACAACCTCCTCAAACAGTGCCACCTGTTGGTGACTAAGCATTCAAACACATGAGCCCTTGGAGAGTTTACATCTAACCCATAATGGGAAAGATGACCTAGAAAGGAGGCTGGATCCCTTGCTGGCCCAGGTGGTGGTGGGTAACATACCTGAATGTGGGATCCACCCCCTATGCTGAAATTTCAACCTTTCTGTGATAATGTGAGTAGACAGGACTTGAGCCAAGATGAGAACTCTCTAAGGAAGACTGCACAATGGCCCTTGCCCTCACCCTCTCGCTGCCAGAGGACATGGCCAGAGAGCTGGCTATGAGCCCAAAGGTGGCCCCTAGCAGACACAGAGTCATTTACACCTGGACTCCTTGCCTACAGAGCTGTGAGCATTGCATTTCTGCTGCTTGTCACCTCCAGGCTGCTTCTCCATGACAGTAACCTGAACAGACCGAGGCTCCAGACTTTAGAGAGATCAGCCTGCAGACAGAGGGTCCTGAATGTGTGGTGAGGCTGAGGACCCACTGCATGCTATTCACTGTCTAGATGCTGCTCTGTGTCCCTGGAGATGCCTATGGGGCTGGTCTCCATTTTCCTGTTTCAGTAAAGCGCCTCATAGCCAAGGCCTGGGGACACCACTCTCAATCTATGGCTATGGGTTGAGTCTCAAGACTGGCCTTTAGGGGGCAGCATTGGGGATCTGCAGGCCCTTTATCACCACCACCCCAGCACCTCCAGATACTCCGAGACTGGTCCCCAATGTCCAATGTCCAATGTCCAAAGGGCCAAGGGTGCCAGGGCTAACACCGCATCCTTAACTTTCCTGCATTTCAGGGTACCTGTTGCTGGGCTCTTTGTGGGATCTGAGAGGTTAGTGCCAATTGTAATGGCCACTGATCCTGAGTGTCCTCTGATCAGTTGGTGACAATTGCGTTTTATTTGTGCTTCTCTTTCCAACCCACCAGGAACCCTGGGTGACAGGTAGGCACCACCTCCCCACCGTAAGGGGGGCCAGCCTTCAACATGCACATGAACACCCTTGTCCTTGGATCCTTGAGGCAGGTGCTCAGGTGTGGTTCCTATTGCTGTGATAAAACACCGTAATCGAAAGCAACTTAGGAAAGGGCTTTGTTTCAGGTTACAGTTCCACATCACAAAGAAAATGTACCACAGGTTTGCCCACGGGCCAGTCTGGTGTGGGCATTTTCTTCACTGAGGTTTCCTCTTCCAAAATGACTCTAGCTTATGTCAAGTTGACATAAACGAGCCAGCACAGATGGGGCAGGGCCCTGAAGGTGAGGCGTACCAGCAGGAGGAGTTTATGACATTGGAGTGACTGTGTATAGATGCGTCTGTGCAGTGTGGAACAATACCACACACCTATGGGTACTTGGCCTGGAGGGGCTCACCAGGAGACGAGCAGCTCAGGAGGGCTTGGCATTGCTTTGACCCTGTTCACCCCTGCTCTCTGTGATCCCAGCTGTCTCTCCTGTGCCATCTGTCCTGAGAGGGGAAGCCACCAGTTGTCATCGTGGCAGTCCCTATCACCACCCTGACAGCACCTGGCCAAGCAGCAGATGGCAAAACCCAGGCATTGGCCAGTCCTGCCAGCCATGTGTGTTGGGATGGCTGTGACGCCTCACATTCTGGGGTGGCTTTGGGGGTGGAACTTTAGTAGGTGGGATGCTGAGTGTCATTTACTATGGAAGGTGTTCAGGACTGTCTTGTTTGGGTGCCCATGCTGGTGTCTATACTGCTGGGGCTCTGGGGAAGTCACAGGGAAAAGAGGTGGAGCAGTTGGCAGTTGGTGGTCCAAAGCTGGGCCCCGGACTCATCCTGGGCCTGAGTTCTCTTGGCTTCTGTGATATCTACTCCTGTGTGCAGAGTGCCTAATGGAGTCAGTATGAAGAGTATGGGTGAAGATCTGAGGGATGAAAAGAAGCAATTAGCTCCCCTCCCTCCACATAACACAGTACCTCTACCCTGCAGTATGGGCCTGGCCCACACCTTCTGGGCTCTAACACACTCTCTTTGTTTGCTTTTGACTCCTTCCTGGGCTTTTTGGATGTTGTTCTCAAACCTTCAGTGCCTCTCTGGTGCCCACGAAACCCAGAGCTGGCTCTCTAGACTGGCATTAGGGTCTTGTAGGCCATGGTCCCCATGGTCTGGCTCCTGTGCCTCTTGTACCCTGAGCACGGCCATGGTCCATTTGTGTTCCTTCTAGTTAGTCTAGAAGGTCATTGTCCTTAAGGCTACTAGACACTCTGCAGGCACCACATGGCCCTCTGTTGTTTTTGCAGCAGTATTCCTACTGGAGGGAGAGATGGTCTACCTCTCCAGGTACACTGCCCACTGGTTGGCTGTAAGTGGGGTGCCTGGCTTGTCCTATCAACCCACCTCCTTTCTGGTCAGTAATAAGGCAAGAAACACATACAGTAGTGTTTAAAGACTATATGTCTTTAGTCCTAGGGGCCATTTTCCTTCTGCCCAGCCCAGGGTTTCTACCTTTGTCACCTGGAGCTCAATCTGTAGGGTGCCCATCCACCAGACCCTATCCACCAGACCCCATACTCCAGACTCCATCCACCAGACCCCATTCACCAGACATCTATCCACCAGACCCCATCCACCAGACATCTATCCACCAGACCCCATCTACCAGAATCCATCTACCAGACATTCACCTCCATCCACCAGATCCTGTCCACCAGACCTTGTTCATCAGACTCCATCCACCAGACCCCATCCACCAGACCTTGTCTACCAGATACCATCCACCAGGCCCTGTCTACCAGGCTCTCATCCAGCAGACCTTACCCACCATGCCCTCTTCCTCCAAACCCTTTATTCCGCTTTGTCTTGACCTGTCTGCAATTCTGTGCTTCCAGGTATAGCTGGTTTTCAAGTCAGTGTGAGCTGTCCTTCCCTGTTCACCTGCTTCCCTGACACGGTCCTGTCAGCTCTATAGCTCAGGGGACCAGACCCCTAAGAAAGAGTACAAGAAGGCCGAAGGCCTGAAGATGGAGCACGCTTGGAGGAAGTAGAAAATGGGGTGGATGCTGAGGGTCATGGCCAGGGAGGGGAGAGAAGTCTCTCGTGGTTCAGGCCCTGCTGGTCTTCTTGAAGCCTTCTTGTGGACAGGATGTGTGACCTGTCCTTGCCACCCCTTATTATCAGTTCTTGTCCCTTCAGCGCTTAGTGCTGAGGGACGAGGATGATCAGTTTGTCAGCTGTGACCACGGATTTGAGCTGATGCCAAGGAGAGCCTTGTCCTGCAGTGTGAATCCTGTTGGCTCCTCCTGTTTTCATTTCAGAGCTCCCCACTGCCTCATCCCCACAGGGCTCCCTCTCCCTAGCCAAGAGCCTGGTGAGAGTGTGATTTCAAGGCTGGGCCCAGGCTATAATGCTTCTGGGCAATTCCTTGGGGGCTTGGGTCCCTGAGTCCCTGGGACCTTTTTCTTTAGCATGAGGGACTAAGTAGGAAGTTAAGGTCTTGCATGAGTGACAGTGTCACATGCCTTATGCTCGTTGGCATTGCAGCTGCGTGGCCAGGCTTCCAATGTAAGAGGACCTTGTTTTCAGTCCATTCATTCACTCCGAGCAAATCTGTGTAATGGTGAATTTTAAATCTGGAAGGGATTTGTGATGTTTCCAAGGTCATGGTGTGAGCAGAGCCCTCAAGGGTCCTGGATGCTGGCTTCCACTGGGCCTGGGTCCTGGAAAGCCCAGAGGACCCTGTGGCCTCATCATCCTCCCTTCAATGGATAGGCCCCGCCCCTCTAGAAGCCAGGAGCTGGGACTGAAGGCCTCAGCGGTGACATGCTCAGGCAACCTTGGTGCCGAGGCTCACTGGCCTCTTGCTGCCGTCTTTCCTTTCTTGTACTCTGGGACACTTGTCATCTCCCTGCCCTTGGGAACTAGTCATTTGGGGATCCTTCTAGTCAGTGTTCATCCTTCATGGACTTCACAGGACACTGTCATCTGACTTCATAGGATAAAGGGCACCTGCCTCCACAGGACAGCCCCATCAGGCATTCAGGAAGCAGAGTCACTCTTCCAGTGTCCTGGGCCCAAGGGATGCCTTGGTGATGAAGGGCAAGGCTAGGATGGCAGAGAGATCAAGGTCCCGCTCCGCAGGCCTGGGTAAAGGGAAAGGGCTAAAAGGCTGAGAATTATTATATGGAGACATCAAGTAAACAGTGCCTGTAAGCCAGCATGTTCATTACTTTTCTGTCGCTTTGATAAAACACCACGGTCAAGTCTACTTAGAAAGAGTTTATTTTGGCTTTAGTTCCAGGGGGGATAAGAGTCCATCACGGCAGGGAGGCTCAGCAGCAAGTGGCAGGCAGGCATGGTGGCAGAAGCAGGAAGCAGAGAGAGTGAACTGAGGGCATGTGAGGCTATATGATCTCAAAGGTTGCCCCCAGTGACATCTTTCTCCAGCAAGGCTGCACCACCTAAACCTCCTCAGGCGGCAGAATCAACCAGGAACCAAGTGTTCCAATGCCTGAGCCTCTGCAGGCCGTTCTCAAACCACCGCATTCCACTCTATGGCCTCCATAGTCGTGGACCATATCATAATGCAAAATGCATTTAGTTCAACTTTTTTTTTTTTTTGGTTTTTTCGAGACAGGGTTTCTCTGTGTAGCTTTGCGCCTCTCCTGGAACTCACTTGGTAGCCCAGGCTGGCCTCGAACTCACAGAGATCCGCCTGGCTCTGCCTCCCGAGTGCTGGGATTAAAGGCGTGTGCCACCACCGCCCGGCTAGTTCAACTTTTAAAGTCCCTGTAGTCTACCACATTTTCAACACCAATACTGTGCATAAGTCCAAAGTTCCCTTTGAGACTTAAGGCAACTTCTTAACTGCAACCTTCTGTAAAATAAAAAAAAATCAAAGTACATACTTTCAATATTTAATGACACAGATGATACATTACATTTCCAAAGGGGGAAGAATGGGGCATAGTGAGGAAATAGTGGACCAAAGTAAGACCAGAACCCAGCTGAGCAAACGCCAAATCCTGTAGCTCCTGTCTGATGCTCAGATACCCTGCAATATACACCCCTCCCTTGGGCTGGTTCCACTTCTTGCATTATGCGGCTCTCCTTGGGAGACATCCCATAGCTCTGGCATCTCCAACATCTTGGGATCTCCACTGCGACCAGGCTTTGTTTTCACAGCTTCCTGTAGTGGCCTCTCACCCTTCATGGACATTGCCTATGGGAAGGGCTGAGGCCATAGACAGGTGTCCGTGGCATCCAGGACTGGATTCTGTGATTCTGTCTGTAGCCATAGGAAACTACTGTCAGCACTGGGTGGTGAGAAGATGGAGGGCTCTGGTTTTGAGGAGCTGGCTGTAGGGTGTTTAGATACCTGGGTGGATGTGCAAGAGGAAGATGGACACCCGGCCATGGTCTTAGGTCTCAGTCCAGAGGGTTGTCCTTAGAAGATCAAGTGTGAAGGTCACTTGCTACACAGAATTGCCCTCTTCATCCGTGTGAGTGGTAGGAACAGGCCACGAGAGTCCCTTCCTAGCCAGAAGTGTCACCATGTACATAAATCCATGTATTGTTTGTTTGTTGTTTGATTATTTATTTATTTATTTATTTATTTATTTATTTATTTATTTATTTGCTGCTGACCTCTTCTGGAAGCCTATCACCTTCAGCAGGACAGCTGGACTGGGAGGGGCCTGATTGGAGCAAGAGTAAAGTCCTCACACTTAATGTTCCTTGGGACGGTCAGACTGGGCATGACCAGGGATGCCAGGGGCCCTGGTTGGCTCCTTATCTGCCTGGGTCTCCATCACATGGAGCACAACAGGGTCACACAGGCTTTCAGGCCACTGTTCTGCCCTCTTTGATCCACTGGGAAGAGGCGGTTTTGATGTGGAACTTGTACCTCCGTGCAAACATAAGCCGAGAAAGCAACAGGGGGACACCCGCTTCACCCTGATGAGAGCTCTGTGGGCAACAGTGCCATTGAACACCACTGGCGTGGTCAGCTCTGAGAAGAGATGAGCAAAACCACAGAAAAGAAGTAGGAACTAAGGGCCGGGATTGTAGCTCACTGGCAGAGCGCGTGCCTGGCATGCATGAGGGCCTGGGTTCCAACCCCAGTACTACAGAAACCAGGTGCAGTGGTGCACACCTGTAATCCCAGGACTCGGGAGGTATAGGCAGAGGATCAGAAGTTCAAGGTCATCCTCGGCTACCCAGCAAGTTCTAGGCCAGCTTGGGATATATGAAACCCTGGCCCTCCCCACCCCAAAACTCACAAGTGGCCAATAATTAGAAAATAATTCAAGCAGTGGAGCCCTGCGTCAAGAAAGAAACAAAGCTTTCCCTAGTGCGCATGCACCTTTGGGGTCGATGGATGGAAGAACATACAGCTGGACCCATAACTTGTGTGAAGGGGAGTGGCTTCAACATTTAGCAAGTGTGAGGCCATGGTGGCTCAGGCCAAGGGAGCAGGATGGGCCCCGTCCCTCATCCCTGCAGAGGAGGAAGCTATCGAGACTGGCGTGGGGTTGTGTTGGCTCTATCATTCTGACATTGGCTAGATGGCACATCCTGGTCCCTTGGCTTGCTGTGATACTTGGCCATATGACAGTGTCCCACCTCCTCAGATTGCCATGTGGAGGCCACACCCTGGGCCCTTGGCCAGGAACTCAGCTTTCTCCTGCTGCAAGGCTGTGTGACACACCATGTTGACTTCTCCCAGCCACTGTAACTTCTCCTGTGGGCACCGTGGTCTCACAGT
Source organism: Peromyscus nudipes (assembly GCA_902168325.1). NCBI lineage: Eukaryota > Metazoa > Chordata > Mammalia > Rodentia > Cricetidae > Peromyscus > Peromyscus nudipes. The sequence continues at coordinate 38,300 of CABHPH010150926.1, read as the reverse complement.
GACTGCCAAGCCACCCCAACCCCAGTACTTGGCTTGCAAGTACTCCTGAGTGTACACGACAGTGGCAACACACTTGGACAGTGTCATCACGTTCCTAGACTCCTCCCTGCTGTAACCTGTCATCATAGCCTCCTTCCTCCCAGGACACATTGCAGGCCTGTGGTCCCTGCCATCTCTAGTGACTTTGTCCTCTTAACTTACTTGATCCCCTCTCTATACAGATCCATGTTTTTCTAAATAAGCAGAACAAGTCACTTTCTGGACAGAAATCTTGCCACAAACCCCATCATGAAAGAGATGCTGTCCAGAGCTGTCCAGGAGCTTCCCAGGCCAGCTAAGCAGAGGCTCTGTGAAGAGAATTCCAGGAAGACACCCCAAAGGCCCCTCAACCTTCTGACTCTGGCAATTTGAAACAAGAGAGAGTCTCTCATGCTTCCCCTAAGTCCAGCGGCTCCCCTCACTGTCTAGGCCATGTGTCCCTTTTGACAAAAGCACCCCATTCCTGAGGGTGAAGGAACAAGGACCTCCAGGCCTCAGGCCTCACCCATCTCTCCTTCCTCAGAATGCTTCGAGAACCCTCTGGGATTTTGAACTTGACTTGTTTGCAAATCTGCAGTCTGGGGTCCCGTATTCCTCAGTGTGGCCTGGGCTGGAGAGGGCTGGTCCTTTCTTCCCTTTCTGCAGAGGAAAGTATCCTTGCAGAATCTTCCTCGGGAACTTCCAAGTAGTTCCCAGAGTTGGGTCGAGGATGGCTACCTTCCTTCATGTGTGCTGGAGGCCATAATGGCAATGAGCATCCAGGCCATGTGGGGCTTGGCTCATGTGGTCATGAGTGCTCTCTGTGCTGAACGCCTGCTGCCTCTGAACTTGGGCCTGAGATGATGTGGGCTGGAGCTTGCAAGGCTTTGTTGCTCTCACACAGAGCCCAGGAAAGGGGCCAGTGCGGAGGTGAGCAGAGGACCACTGGACACCCTAGATCCAGCCGTGCCTGAGTCACAAGTCCATAATAACCATGCCTGAGTCACATGTCCACACTGTCAGTGCCTGAGTCACATACCCACCTGCACAACACTCCTGCCCCTGTGGGCCAGGCTCTTTGTCTTTTACGACTGAGTTACACCAACATTCTGCTGAGCGATGACATTTCCACATACCTCTTGCCCCCTCAAGTCTGTCCCCTGAAACCAGGGTTTGTGAGCAGTACTGGTTCACCTGCAGGACTGACCAGGGTTGAGGTGAGGTGGGGCCTAGAGACAAGTTCAGTAAAAGTGCCCCAGCACTGTTAGCTTCCTGTTTTCTTCTGCGCGTGTTTCTGTGTGGATGAAAGGGCTCGTTCATGTGGAGACAAGATGCTGAGCCCAGCGGCTACCCTGTATTGCTCTCCACCTTTTCTTTTCTTTTCTTTTTTTTTTTTTAAGGCCGAGCTCACTGTTTCAGTTAGTTTGGCTGGCCACTAAGCTCCAGAGAAAATCTGCCTGTTTTGCCTCCTCGGTACTGGAATTGTAGACATGTGCTGCTACATCCACCTTTTTACACAGACGACAGGGATCCAGACTCAGGTCCTCATGGTCACGCAGCAAGCATTTGACTGACTGAAGCATTACTCTGAGTCCCACATTTAGGTTCTTAAGACTGTCCTTGAGGTGATTTACCCATCCACCCACCACTGTGGAGTGCTCACAGTGTGGCCCAGCTGCCTGTGCTCGGGTGTCCATCTTGGTGCCTCCATCCACCCTTTCTCCTGACCCTTACTGCCATCGGGTTCGCTGAACTCTTCAAAGCCTTGTCCTTGTCCTGCAGGCCTATTGCCAGGTTTCAAGTAGACTCCTTCCCGTGCTCTTTTGCGGCTCTCAACATGGGGGTGTGGTGGCTCTGTTCACCTGGCCCCCTGTGCTGTGTTCCTCACATGGACCTGGACTCCTCCCACTGACCCTGCACGGAGCACTCCCTCATCTCCAGGGTCAAGCTACAGAGTGAGTACTGAGGAACAAGACTTGACCAACAGGGCATGCCCAGCTCCATCCACGATGAGCCTCTCAGGGCTACAAGCACCCATACTGCAGTGTTACATTTTTACTGTAAGGAAAGCTCTCGATCTCTTTGAGTTCCAGGTAACTCATCCACACCAGTGTGAATCCCGAGCAACATGTTAGGCTCCCTCCAACAGAGAAGTGACTGGCTCTGTCCCCAGGTATGACGGGAAGAGTGGCTTCCCTGTTCCACAGCCTGGGCACACGCAAGCTGTGGGTGTGATTTGGTTTTGGGTCCTAGGATGGGGCACAGGATTTCTGAGAAGCTGGCTCAAATCCACCTGCTCAAATCAGGGTAAGGTAAGAAGTGGGGGATGGGGGACAGGTTTGGCTGAGCCCTCTGGGTTTCAGGGCAGTGCAGATGGGTGGTAGGCACCAGTCTCTAGTGAACGCTGGTGGCTTGGGGGCAGTGGTGGGTGCTCGGCAAACAGCTGGCTGCCCGGCCTGTGGCGAGAGGTTGAAATGCTTACTGCAGTCACGTCACATGGGAGAGGGTCAGGGCCACCTTGGCAGTTGCCATGGAACCACAGAGGGGGCAGAAGCAGCATCGAAGGGGGGTGGTCAGAGGTGGCAGAGGGCAGGTCACCTGAGGAGGTTGCTGCGTAGACCTGTCGATGGTGCCATCTCTGGTAGAAGTCATCCCAGGTGACGTCGTCTCTCTCTTCAACGCCCACAGAAAAAGAAAAAGGGAAAAAGGAAAAACCGGAATATCTTTCCGAGAACTGCTGACGGCGAGGGCACAGGGCGCGAGGCTGGCGGGCGCGGGTGGGTGGTGTGCGTCACTGTTGCCAGGGGAGTTGATTCATTCCAGGGGAGTCCTGGGAACAGCTGCCTGCAGGGCAGGGGACTTGTGTCCTCCTGGGGTGACACTGATTGGGACCACCCCTCCCAACTTCTTTTCTGTCTGGGAAATGAGGAGGATTCTAAAGAGTCATGCTAATGCCTCAGGCAGTCCGTGGAACAAAGACACACCTCCCTACCATGGGACACCTGCCACTCTGGTCCCCCACGGAGCTAGAGGGCATGTAGGAAGGGCCAGGAGACCACAGAGAGCCAGCCCTATTTGACCTTGAGCAAGTCAAATCTCTGAGCTAAACTGCCCTCCTGCAAAGATGCAGGCAGGGGATGGGAGGCATAGGGGGAAGAGTAGGGTGGAGCAGAGGCTTCTGGGAAGGCCTGGCATCTAGCTCCTGGTACCCCAAACAGCAGGTATGGGGGTGTAGTGACTACAGGTGACTCATAGCCACGGAATAAGCAGGTGTCTCTGGAGGCCCTGGTGGATCCCTGCCTCCTGTCCTCTGACTGGGGCCCAAGTATGGCTGTGAGCAATTTCATCTCTGCTGCTGACTCTTCAGGGACACAGGGCCTGATTTAGCACAGGGACTCTGACCATCCACCCAGACCCAAGCCGTGGCCCATCCAGAGCCTTCGTTGGCCATTCTTCTGGCACAGACCATGAGGGCAAAGATTCCAGGTTGCTGACTAGGTGGGATGGTTGCTGCCCTCACAGGGACTTTAGTGTCCCTTTGTTGGGTTCATCTACAAAGATGGGGAGATTCTTTTCTAGTGTGAGGCTTGCTTCTGTTGGCCACTCCCAATCAGCTTGGGCCCAGCTGGGCCTATTTTCTAAGCATGAGACAGGGTTAGGCTCATCACCCTTGAGATGGCTGGAAACATTTAGGCAAATGCCTGGCCCACAGCTACTGCCTCCTCAAGAGGGTATGGAGGCAGGGTGAAGCCATAACAGTACTTCATCCTGGCCATCATGGGAGTTGTATCGAGGAGAGGAAGCCATCCGGATGCCATTGCCTACCTGCTCAGCTGTCCTTCACCCTCAGCTGGCTGATTGCTGCTCAGCATTCCCTCTGTCTCCTGGCACAGCATCTCCATGAAGCTGTGGGCAGAAGCTGGAGCACTTTCCTCTCTGATGCAGGAAGGTCTAGCCCATCAAGATCCATCTCCACCTGCCACCCAATGCCATCTGGAAGCCAGGCCTCTGAGAGGGAGCGGGGAAGATGAGAGGTATTAATTTCATCTGGTTTGGTTTCTAATTGTCTGGAGAAACTTCTTATGTGCTAACATTAATTTATTTTCACTTAGGGCCAGTTATACTAATTCAAATCCACTTTAAGTATTAAAATAGTGATCCCGTGAATCAGATAATAAAAACTATTAAGGGAAGCAGGAGAGAATGGACCACAGGGCAGCAGGAGATGGATAGTGTTCTGGAGGAAGCAGGGCACTCTCTCCTCCATGGGGTTCTGCTGAGGAAGCCTCCATGCAAGTTCCCAAAGGACAGTGGCCTGGCAGTCCTTGCTCAGAATCCCCAGCTCACAGCATAGCTCTGCATGCCAAGCCCAGGTGGGCTTTGGTGACACAGCAGATGGACTCTCATCTTCCTGTCACTCATTACGTGCTCAACCCGGAGTGTCCTTGCCTGTGGGCCTGGTCCTATACCAGGCAGAGGAGCTAGGGGTGGACATGGTCATGGAGGGCACCTGTGGACATGGTCATGGAGGGCACCTGTGGTGGAGGGTGGTCCCACCACAGCCTGGATTTTGCAGATAGTTGAGGAAAGAGCCCAGTGTGAAGGGAGGGAGCTGTGAGAAGCTCCTGGGTCTGGCCACAGCACTGCCTTCCAAACACCTGAGATTAATAAGGCATTGCTCAAGACGAGGGATGATAGGTGACTTCCTTCTGTGGCCTCCGCCACCTCTGGTCAGTCTCCTCACTTCAGAGTCTTACTGTTACACTGTGGCTCCTACTGGGTTTCTAGAATCTATGACCAGGACCAATACTGGATCCTGCTCTCCTGGGCTCTGTGTGTCCACCTGTCCATGGAGACTCACTGTGACCACTGTCCACTCACAGAGCATAGGGGTGCTGTCTTGGGCACCTCAGGGGAAACTGCTGTACAATTTTCATTGCATAAACTACTCTTCTGGCTGCCGCAAAGGGCCTGAGGCTGTGAGTCCTGAATAGAACAAGTGTCCAAGCCATGTGGAGCCTGGCAGAGAGGTGGGACCAAGTGTCTTGGTTTGGGTTACTATTGCTGTGATGAAACAGCATGGCCCAAAGCAACGTGGGGAGGAAAGGGTTCATTTCACTCACAGTTCCATATTCATCATTGAAGGCAGTGAGGGCAGGAACTCAAGCAGGGCAGGAACCTGGAGGCAGGAGCTGATGCAGAGGCCATGGAGGGGTGCTGCTTACTGGCTTGTTCCTCATGGCTTGTTTAGCTTGCTTTCTTATAGACCCTAGAACCACCAGCCCAGGGATGGCACTACCCACAATGGGCTGGGCCCTCCCTCATCAATCATTAATTAAGAAAATGCCCTACAGCTGGATCTTATGGAGGCATTTCCTCAATGGAGATTCCCTCCTTTCAGATAATTCTAGCTTGTGTCAAGTTGACATAAAATTAGCCAGCACAGCCTTGTAGGCCTCATCTTGGAATCTGGGGCAGAAAGGGCTGATAAGTGTTAGAGTCCCTGTACATGCTCAGCAGACCCATCTGCCATGAATGATCGAGGGAGGAAATGAGTGGCTGTCTGAAGCAGAATGACAATCACTGAGGACTCCATCCCCTCCATAAGGAGAGTCAGGACCCTTGGATCTGGGACCATGCAGCTCTTCCGCTGAGCCCTACCTGCTGTAGTGTTGAAGATACGATGGCTGGGCACCAGGCAGACCCCACTCCAAGATCTCCAGGTCGCCTGCCAATCCAAGAGCTGGAACAGGACTACAGTCCACAGAGCCTATTCTCCCCTACCCAGGACTAGAAACCCCTTCAAAGTCTGAGGCTAGCCCTGAGCCTGGGGTATGCAGAGGTCCCCATGGACCAGCCCAGCCAGCCTCTTCTCTCCAAGACAGGCAAAGGGGATGAAGGGAGCAAGGTTAAGAGGTGGGAATATAGGAGGCTAGTTTTGGGGGCTTTCCTGCCCAGTCCAGGGCCTTACTGAAGTTTGAGCCCAATGGTGGAAGAGATTGACAAAAGGCTAGCCCACTCTTCTAGGGAGGTTTGCTGAGCTTATGCTGTTCTCCTGTGTGGTTTGCACAAGGTAGGTCACTTTTCTGGGCCTTGAAGACCTTAGTGACTGAAATGGATACTCCCCTGGATACTCTCACCCACACTGGGTAGCTCCCTCCAGGGCATCAGTCCTCGGTAGTTACAGGGGTGGCTGGAGCCATGCCCCCATTTACAAGCACTGACTCATCAGCTGTTGACAGGTGAGTCATGGGGAAGGAGGGTGGAGCACTGACATCACTCCTCACTGGAGAGGAGGCAGGCCTGGCAGTTACCTACCTCATGTGCTCACTGTACCTACCCAGGGCTCACCCCTCCCCTAGGTTGTTAGATCTATGAGCCAGGGAGTTCTGAGCCCTGGAGACTCTGTGGTCACATTGTCTTATGGCACAGACGGATAGACGAAGGTCTAGAGAAAGTCATGATTGTCCTCTGGTGTGGGTGCTGAGGATACAGACCCTCTGGTGCTGTGATTGAACACCATGACCAAAAAGTAGCTTATGGGAATTTATTTGTGCCTGTGCTTCCAAAGAGATAAGGGTTCATCATGGCAGAGAAGTACAGCAGCAAGCAGTAGGCATGGTGGCCGTAGCAGGAGGGAAGCTGAGAAGAGATCACTTCTTCAAATGAAAGCACAAAGCGGAGAGAGTGAGCTGGGACCAGCAAAAGACTAGAGGGAACATTTATCATTCAAATCGCCATATCCCCCACCTGCTACTCAGGGTGATGTCAGTGCAAGGGCAGAGCCCACAGTGGTTTTGTTTAAGCTTGGGGAGGGAGAGGAAGGAACAGTCAAGGGAATGGTACCCATATCCTGGTAGAGAAATGGTAAGGGTGAAGTGTGTGGCCTCTGTGGAGTCTGGAAGAGTGGTAGGTGTCTCTAAGGATGATTCTTCTCCCTCTTCCTCCTTCTTCCTAAGCTGGCTCCCCATTATCATGATGGCCAGTATTGAGCAAGATGCCTTCTCCAGTTACAGTTGTGTGTAGAGCCAGATGGATGAGCAGGTTGGGGGTGGGGGGTAGAGGGGTGGGGAGATGGGTGGGTGGAGAAGCAGGGGATGGATGGTGGAGAGACGGGTAGACAGGTGGATGGATGGGTGGACAGACAAGTATATGGATGGGTAGTGTGTAGACAGTTGGATGGATGGGTGCGTGATTAGGTAGCATCTGGTTGGTGGACAGGCTGATGTATTGGTGGATGTGTGGATGGGAAGATGGTGTGTGGATTGGGAATGTTACAGTATGATGATGGATGGGTGGATAAGTGGTTAGCATATGGGTGTGTAACAGGTGAATGAATGGGTGGATGTATATAGATGGATGGATGGGTGGATGGATGGGTGGCGTGTGAATGGATAAGTGGTAGAAGGGTGGATGGTTGGATGGATGAGTGAGTGAATGTGAGCAGGAGAGAGATGGGTGCACAGAGATGCAGGTGGATAAACGACATAGGAATGTATAGATGTGTAGATGGCAGGGAGGAAGAAGGGGTGGTTGGGTGCCTATGGAAACACAAAGATGAATGAGTGGACCAGTCAGTAGGAGGGCAGATGGTATGTGGGAGGACAGATGGGTGAAGGATGGAGAGATGGATAAATGGGCCTGGGCTGAGTGGGTGCATGGGTGTGACCTTCCTGGTTATGCCAGTCCTGGAACATTCCTCATAACAAGAGCGTGGTAGAAGCCCTGGGCTCAGCTTCCATCTACCACTGTGATCTCAGGCATGTTGCTTATCCTCCTGACCTTCAGTTCCTCGTCTACAAAACAAAGGGGGCTGGCCACTGACCTCTCATGTCTTTGCTCAGGTACAGTGCTGGTGTCTTCTACCCAATCTGCCATCTCCCCTCCTTTTGGGCAAGGGCCACTTCCTCATCTCTGGTACACGTCTGTCACAGGGCTTTCTCAGGGGATGGCTTCTCAGATGACTACGACTGAAAGACTAGGAGGTGGCCTGCTGCGGTACCTTCTGGATGGGACCTGTCCATGCCAGCCTCCTGGTGAGATCTGGGTGGCTGCCAGCTAGGTCTCAGGCTGTCATTTCAGCTCTGCAAGGGGTTGTCTGCCTGTGTGACCTCCCCAGCTGAGGACACAGTCACCTCCCTGGCCCCAGGCAGCTGCTACCTGGCGGTGTGGTGAGGGCTAACGTTGGCACTGTTGATATATCTTTGAGAACGAAGTGTCAGTATTCATTAGGTAACTCGGCAGGATGTTTCCCCTGCCATCCCATCAACAGACAGAGAAAGAGCCGAATGGCAGCATGTCCCTGAGAAGCAAGAAAAGTGAGCGAGAGACGGACGTTCCCTCCGCAGTGACCACAGGACAGCGCTGGCGGAGAGACACCTGTGGCTGTGAGCACATGGGAAGCGGGCGTTGCAACAATCTTTGGGGATAATGTCTCAGAACCTGAGCTCTGCTGGCCAGGATTTCCTCTTCAGCTTTTCTTCCTGAAGGTTGGATGTCCTCAGGGCTGTCCTCCTGTGTAATCAGGGAGTCCATCATCTGCCTCCAAGGCAGCTGGGACGATGGAGGGAAGGGCACCTTCCAGAGCTGGACACAATGTCTGATGTGTTTGTTGGTTGAAACCCCTGTCCGTCCTGTGGTCAGTATAGATGCTGGTGGGGCACTCAGTCCTGTCTTCTGGGCTCTGGCTCCTCCTTGGCCTCAGAGACCCAGGGCAGTGTGGACCATCACAGTGAACCATCACAGACAGGAGGCCAATGTGTCTGACCTTGGGTCCCCTGTTTGGACCATGGTTTCCTATTGGTAAGCACATGTTGCGGGACTTGCATCAGTAAGCTTCTCTGGCCCTTTCTGCCCTGGCTTCCTGGTTAAGGCCTGTAGGAAGTTAGCCCTGTGCTCTACCCCTCTTTGTCAAGCACTATGTACTGGGCCCTTAGTTCATTTAGGGCTCATGGTCCTAGGCCCTTTGCTCAAGCTGCAGAGTATCGTGTGTACAGTGACAACCTAGCCCCTGCTGAGGCTGAGGCTCTGTAGGGAGGAAGTGTGCCCAAGGTCCAGGGCAGAAAGCTACATTTGTGTGACACCTTGCTGGGCACAGATGTTTGGAAGGCAGTGGTGATGTGGCTTGGCCCAGGGACTGTCTGTGGTTGCCTCTCTCCACACTGGACCCTGTGCTCAGCTACCTGCAGCATCCTGGCTGTAGTTTGGACTCTTAGAACTCATTTCTCCTTCTGGATCTTAGAGTCCAGTTCTATAACATGGGGACAACTGTACCTCTGGTCCCTGCTAGAGGCTTCGGGCTTGGCTCCAGCCTGGTGGCTCAGGTGAGATTTGCAGCAGCAGCCACAGCTGGGCTGTGAGGTGTGGAGCCCTATTTAGAGGTTTGTGGGGAATGGGAGAACAGGTGAGTGTATACTGGGGAGCTGAGGGCCTCTGAACAGCTCAGACTATATGGGAGGCAGATCATGAGACTCTGGACAGCTGGGGTGTCCTCTGCCTGCATGTTGTAGTTTATCAGCCTCTGCCCTGGGTCAGCTGGCTCTGCCAGGAGTTTCATGGATCTCTGTCTTGGGGCAGAGTCAGGGACTGGGCATGGCAGAGCCCCAGATCCCTTTACTCAATGAGGCTGTGCAGCCTAGCAGTGCTAGCCTTGCATGAGCAGACCTGAGGAACCTCAGTTTTCCCCGGTGAGTTCAAGAAACACTGTTGGGCTGGAGATATGGCTCAGTGGTTAAGGGCACTGGCTGCTCTTCCAAAGGTCCTGAGTTCAGTTCCTAGCAACCACATGGTGGTTCACAGCCATCTGTGGTGAGATCTGGTACCCTCTTCTGGCCAGCAGGCATACATGCAGACAGAACACTGTATACATAATAAATAAATAAATCTTTAAAAAAAAAAAAAGAAAGAAAAAAGAAACACTGTTGGCTTGGGGAAGTGGGCAGACGCTCCTAGGCCACGCTACCCATGGCTGAGTCCTTGGGTGACTCTGGTCTTCTCAGGCCTCAGGGTCTGTCCTCAGGACTCCCAGATCTGTAGAGGAAGTAGTGGGGGCTCAGGTAAGCCTGCTTCCTGTTTTTGGTCTGGCTGACTGAGTGGGTTTTCCTTTCCAAGGCTGTCATTGTGCTGGGTAGCCTGGCTAGCAGCCAGCCTCTGGGGGGCAGTGGTGGCCCAGCTTCTTCCCTGTAGCCAGGGCTCTGCCCCAGGCCCAGCTCCTAAGGCCCAGCTATCTACTGTAGGAAGAGAGTACTATGCAGGCTGAGGGGTGTGCAGGATGGGGGCAGGGGGGGTGGGGCAAGGGCAGCCAGCCACTCATCTTCTGACATTCACCAAGTCCTAGCCGCACCCCTCAGCTGTCCATGGTCTCATGGCCTGCTCTGTCTCTGGACTCAGTGCCCACCCCTTATCTCCTTCATAGCTGGTTGAATACCTCCACCTGTGTCTCCACATCCCCCTGCTGCCTGGGCATACCACATCACCCTTCGGGGTTGCTGGGGAGTGTGACCCCCGCTAGGTTAGAGTGACAAGGAACTGCTTTTGGCCTCCAGGGGCATTGATAGTAAGTCATAGCAATGCTGGGGATCAGAAGGGGCTTGGCAGAGGTTGAGTCAACAGCAGAGATGATGGGTATAGAGGGGAGGGCAGCAGACTCAGAGTGATACTTTGGGAATATTCCATACTGGACATGTCTTGGGTGCCTGTAGTCTCCCCTTGGTGTAGAGTCCCCCAAAGTGGAGCCTCTAGGGATTCAGAATGAATGGTGGGGAGGTAGAGTCAGCCTTGAACCAAGGGTGGTATCAACTCCCAGGGCCATCTGTCCATGCATGTGATGGTCATCCATGTCATGGGACATGTTTCACTGTTACCAGTGGATAGGAAGGTGGTGTTAGCATCCTATAGGTCCAGGTTAGTGATGCTGCTAAGCCAGGCACAGTATGGCCCTAGCTTGGAGAGTTGCTTTCCCTAAGAGGCAGCCATGAATGGATGAAAAAAAAAGGGTGTAAGACCTCAAGTCACAGTGAGTCATGGGCACAGTCTTCTCTGGACACGAGAAGTGTGACTCCGCTAGGTCAGGCTGACAAAGGACCTGTGGTGGCACGGCATGGTGATGCTGGGGACCAGGGAAGCCAGGCAGAGGCTGAGCCCGCAGCAGAGTGGGTAGGTGCAGAGGATGAGGTAACAGGCTTGGAGTAGGTAGCAGAAGGGTTCCACAGCTGTTCTTGCTGGGGTGTGGGTCTGAGGGGCTAGAGTCCTTGAACCTCATACCTGGTAAACTGGGCTGGTATGAACATTTACAAGCTGTGCTCCCTGGAAATGCAGACCACTTGGGCCTATATCCAGATCCCATGGCTAAGGGAGTTTGGCTTGCTCCAACCATAGCTGATGCTACGAAAGCAGGGGAGAAATGTTTACCTACTCTCTGTCTTATTCACAAGGGACGACACACTTGTTTAAAGGACATGTGCTGATCAAACCTGAGGCCAGTTATTGGGGTGAGTGCTGGAAAATCAGAGAGATAGAACAAGCCACAGCTACCTCACTTCGCCAGTTCCTCAGCTGGTCCTGTTTCCTCAGACTGGAAGCCTCTGAGTCCTCATCCAGAATGGATCTCAGCTGAATTGCTGCTCCAAAGCCTAAAACCTTAACCAGCCAAATGCTTAACCAGCCAAATGCTTCTAGTTCCCGGTTTTCACGCCTTACATACCTTTCTGCTTTCTGACATCACTTCCTGGGATTAAAGGCTCACTTCCTGGGATTAAAGGTGTGAGTCACCATGCTTGGCTGTTTCCAGTGTGGCCTTAAACTCACAGAGATCCAGATAGATCTCTGCCTCCCAAGTGATAGGATTAAAGGCGTGTGTGCCACCATTTTCTGGCCTCTATGTCTATCTAGTGGCTGTTCTGTCCTCTGACCCCAGATAAGTTTATTAGGGTGCACAATATTTTGGGGAACACAATACCACCACACCTGGATGTCAGCAGACTCTGCCCACAGTAGAGTGTGTGTCAAAGGTACAGCTATGGTTCTCACCCTCACAGTGGGCACTGTAGCCAGGGTTCACAGAGGGAGGCAATAGGCACTGAGAAGATATCCACACTAGGGGATCCTATATGGACTTCGACAGGGCCCACAAGGGAGGCTCAACCAGGTGTCTGACATGCTACTGGTTCCCAGGGATGTGATTGAAGGGACATAGACTCCAGAAGTTCCTCACTTATTTATCCTGTGTGTTAGTGACTCTTACTGTGGCTGGAGTCTGGAAACAAGAGGCCAAGCCAGGCCCGTATGGATGGAGATGAGGGTTAGTGGGGGAAGGCAGATAGACCCAAGGAAACAATTCAGACAGTCAGCTGAGGGAGGGCTTGAGATGGGGAGCATGGATGGTGTGACCTGGGAGGACCATCTGGAGGAGGATACCAGGAAGGGAAGACTTAGAGGGGAGACTAGTCATGTGCCAGAAGCTGGTGACAGCTTCATGGTAGAGAGAAGGAGAGGGAGGGAGAGAGAGACACACACAGAGAGAGAGAGAGAGAGAGAGAGAGGAAGGAGAGAGAGACAGAGACAGAGACAGAGAGAGAGACAGAGAGAGAGGTTGCTGTCCCTGATCCAAGGACATGGTCACATCTGACAGCATTTTGCAGTGAGGTCTTCATCCGTTGGTTCTACCTCCATGTGAAGGTTGAGGCTAGATGTGAACTAACATCTCGGGGAGCCATGGCATTGCTGAGGCCTCCACTTGAGATGTCAAAAGAACAATGACCTGAGATATGAGGGCACCAGCCAACATTCCTGGAGCCCAGGTGAGCTGTGGGAAGGAGGGGTCAAGACGCTTGGACAGAAGGGAGGTGACCGGTGTGCATGCGTGAGGCTTGAAGGGCGGTCAGCAGCAGGTGCTGAGAGCTTGGCTGGGGGTCTGGAAAATTCCAAGTGTGGCTGTGCCTCTGCTGTTACTTTGGGGCCTTGTTTCCCCTAAGACAGAGCCTGCAAAGGCCAGACATTGTTTTCTGCTAGTAGACAGAGGACAATTCTGGTTAGTGGAGGCTGGGACTCCTGCATCTCCATCCAGTCCTGCTCTGCCTTTCCATGTCTCTAGAATGCATCCTCCCGCCCTCCCTGTGTGTGTGTGTGTGTGTGTGTGTGTGTTACTTTTTAACTTTCCATTTTCTGTACACGGCTCCACCTCCTGCTATTGCTCTCTCATCTGATTACAGCAGTCTCTTCTAAGCTTGAATATACTGAAGTTGAGGCAAGAAGGAAAAGACCAAAAAAAAGAAAAAATAAAGGAAGGAAGAAAAAAAAAGCCATAAAAAACATCAGGATAAAAACTCTATCCCCAGGCGCGGGAGGCTCCCTTATCTCCGGGCTACAGTCAGCCAGGCTGCTTGTGCTTAATAACCTGCAGAACTTGTCCTTTGCAGAGAACATGACAGCCTTTCAGGTGGCAAAGCCTGTGAGGTAGGGCGTACTGCCTGCCCCTCCTTCCAGGTCTCCCCCTGTGGCTCAGTGGAGCTGAGCTGAGGGGCTGCTGGCAGTCAAGGCAGGTTTGGGTCCTGTTGCCACAGCCAGGCTGCTCCGGACACAGGAGAAGACAGAAGTCCTTGTCTTGGGTACAGAGCAAGTGCAAAGGAAGGGACTCACTTTACAGATAGGGAAACAGACCCAGAGAAATTTTGGGGGAGCATCCATAGTGGAGTACAAGGTCCACGGAGGAGGATAGGGCTGGAGCCAAGGGCTAAGGTTTCAGTTTCATCCTTCTTACACGTCCCACCTTCCAGGTGACTGGTGGCTTTAAGGAATAGAACTGAGGGACCCAGACTGAGGACGCACACTGAGGGAGGGTCTGAGTGGTACCTGTACTGAGTCAGCAATCATTGCCTTAGCCTTCTCCATGAACAATAAATACCCATGGTTCAATTTTGCTTCACTTCAGGAGAATGCTTTCAGGGCGCTGTGCCACGAGGGCCATGAATCGGTCCTTCCAAGCCCAGGGGTGTCATCTGAGCTTGAGAACCACCAGGACTTGAGAACTCATCTGGGGATGGAGGGCCTTTTAGGGATGAACCCCAAGTCGGAAACCTTCCCTGACCTGGGACAGAGTGCAGGGCAGTGTTTTTGGTGCAAAGACAGAAACGTTAAAGGGAGACATGGGACTCGTGGTACCTAGAGTCACAGTGGGGAGGGCCATGGCCACTCTTTCAGATGAGGGTGAGCTAATAGAGGGGGGTGGGAGGCTGGGGTTGGAGAGAAGAGGCCACATGTGCCTGTCAGCCTGGCAATATTCAGAAGGTCATCATCATCTGCCAGGCTGAGCAAGGCTCCATAAATCCAACCAAGACCTCTTTCTGAGGTTTCTGAGGTATCATGGTGTGAAACAGTCCCACAGGCTGATGCTTTGAATGTGTGCCCCCCCCATTTCTGTGTTATTTTGAAGGTTGTGAGCCCTTAGGATGTAATGTCTGGCTGATAGAAGAGGGTCACCGGGGTCTGAAGGTTACCTGCATCCCTGGTTCTAACCAGATCACTCTTTCTGTCTGCTGCCACGTGACCAGCCACTGAATACTCCCACGGCCACGGCTGGACTCACTCCCGCCACCATGCATTTCTCATCAGGCCGAACTGAGATTCCCCCGAAGCCGTGAGCCAAGGCAAACCCGTCCTCTCTTAAGCTGTTTCTGTTGGTTGTTTTGTTCATACTGATGCCAAGCAAATGGCTATGGATTGCTGATACCAGATGGACTTGACCGAATGGTTCTTAGGCCTTCACAGCTGAATTGCTGGAGGGATGCTGACATGTTTGGAGACCTGTGCTCAAGAGGCTCTGAGATCTGGGAGAGCTTATGAGCCACAACGATGAGTGCTCAGAAGACCAGGATAATGGTGGAAATGTAGACTGCTCATGAGGCTTCTGGGGGAGCTAGGACTATCTTGGGAACTGACTATAGGCCACTCATGCTATGTTCTGGTAAAGAACCTGGGTATATTGTGCCTGTGTTCTGAAAATCTGAGTGAAGCGGAATTCAAAAGGAATGGACTAATTTGTTTGGTGAAGGAAGATTCAGAGCGACATAACATCTGGGCTGTGGCATGGTTAGTGCTGGCATCTTTTAGTCAGGCTTACAAGGAGTATCTAGAAGGGAAAGTGAAGCAGAATTTCAACCTCAGGAGCCAGGACCTGACTTGGGTGGCCTGGGCAGAAGAGAATGGAGGTGGAACATCTGAGCTAATGGTCTGCTCTGTGGCACATCATGGCACACTATGGTCTCTCTGAATCTCCGGTCTTTGACAGGTAACAGGGCTTACCCCATGCTTTCCCAGAGCTGGAGAGCCAGACCAGAGACCTCTATCATCATGGGAGATGTTCTCACAGAGAACCCTACAGTCTCCTGATCCTAAAAGTGGCATATGGATGCTGCATGGGGTCTCATGGCTGCTCAAG
The DNA here is from genome assembly GCA_902168325.1 of Peromyscus nudipes. Classification (NCBI taxonomy): domain Eukaryota; kingdom Metazoa; phylum Chordata; class Mammalia; order Rodentia; family Cricetidae; genus Peromyscus; species Peromyscus nudipes. Next base: position 22,849 of record CABHPH010150926.1, on the reverse strand, counting down.
GTGGGTTTCTCATGCATGGAGCATTAGGTGATATGATCCATGCTGCTTCCTGTGTGTGAAAGAATTCTCCTCTCCCCCTGCTCTCATCTCCTGTGTTCCTGCTGACCAGCATCTTGTCCTGCCTGAGAGAGAAAGTGAGGCAAGGATTTGAGATGACTTTAGGACGACTGTCTGCAAATGTCAGACACCTGAGTGTAGGATAAGCCTGTCTGTAAGAGAGCTGGTGGCCAAGGGGACCCTGTCCCATCTCCATCCCACTGTTGGTGCTAACTGGCTTCTTTGCCTGTGGAAGACGGCAACACAGGCTCCCTGCCCCCTAGGGTTACATTTTGGTGGACCCAAGTGTTCTGAAGTTTTCTGGAAGTGGATTTCCTGGGTCCTGAACATTGGTCTTGTCTCTCTATGGTCCTCACCCTCGTGAATACCATCCTCAGTGGATGCGGTTTCCTCTACTCTGAGGATAAGACCACAGGCTGCAGAATGACTGAGTGTCTTGTCCTAACATCCTGCTAACCTGCTAGGTGGACTCTGCTCCCGACTTTCCCTCTGGGTAGACGCGGTACTGTGTCATCTTGAACACCTCCCACTGGAGCACTTTCAAACATGATGGATTCATCGGTATAACTCATTGTAATAATTTTAATAACCACGAGGGACCTTCCCAACACAGACTAAAGCAGAAAAAACTGCACAGGGTGCTCTACTCTGGTTACCATGCTGTCCACAGCTGCCTGTGCCAACACAATGCATCCTGTCCCACCATTCAGCATTCAGGAACAAATTTTAGGCATCAGTGTGTTTATGTCTGTTCATCTCTGTGTGCATCCATACAATGGATCTTTAAAAGCCTCACTGTGGCTTCTAAGCATCCTGAGAGAGCATGGGGTTCCAGTGTCCCCAGCCTGGGTGTTCACAGCTTTTCAGAACACTTGGGTCTCAGACCCAAGTAAACTGTAAACATTGGCATTCAGTTCTACTGTCCACAGGTTCCCATTTAGCCTTTTCCCTTCTGTTCAGCTAGAGTTGTGGAACCTGAGTGACTGTGGCATGTCCCAATGGGATCCTTTGCTGTCATCTCAGGAGCTGGTGGCTCTGCCTCAGGACTCCTGCTTGGGCGGGTGTTGGGTTCTCCCGGCATGAACTCCTTGGGTGTGATGTCCTTTCTCGTGGGTTGTCACAACTGATGGTAGCTGATTTCTATATGTACATGCTCTGTGCCCTGGAGCTTGTCTGTTGGCGCCATCATTCTGCTCTCCACCCAGAGAGAAACTGAGAGCCGCATGCCACCCTCTGTCCTTCCTTTGGAGCTGCCTGCCTGGTGACAGCAGTCACTATAGCATTCCCAGATCTTTCTCCAGAGTGAGCAAGTGCATGGCGGCACACAGACATCTAGCTCAGTTTCTTTCTAAAACAAATTGGACCCCATTGGATGTGCTGATCTGCACTACACCGCGCTCACTTAAAGTTATAAATTATGGGCATTTTCCATGTCAGTGCACAGGGAGCTGCTCATTTTTTATCCATAAACACTTCGGAGAGTATCCTGAAAGATGAGGGCTCTTAAAAATATACAAGCGCTCCTCCTGTCCTGCTGTCCCTGAGGAAGAATGACACCTTCTTGGTATCACCCGTGGCCTCCGATCTGTCTGATCCCGGCATATATTACTTCCGCTGAAATTGTTTTCCAAATGTGGTCTGTACAGAATGGAGTGGTCCCTCTGAGAAGGCCCACAGCAGCTCCTCCATCTCCCTCTGCCTCTCTCTCCTCTCTGTGGACTGTTTGTAGAGGGAGAGGTCTGTCCTTACAGGGTGGAACTAGTCACAGCTGTGGCTCAGCAGGCAGGAAGGACAATATTTAGCTCCCCAGTTGACGCAGAGCTACAGCCACTGTAAAGGGCACCATGGGGACTGAGGTTTGGGGTGATACTGGAAGGCTTTCAGCCCCAGTAGAGAGGTGGAGTCCAGGTACTGGATGGGGGAAAGGTTGGAGTTCAATATTGGCCACTTGAGGTGGCTTCCCCTTCCCTCAGGCTGGGCTCCCAGGCCTACCTAATTGGCCAGGACAGCATGACAGTTTGAATGTGTCTGTGAGTGAGCTGCAGCCCAGAGAAGGAATGCGCTCTGCTCAAGGTCACACAGCATGTTTCTGATAAAGCCAAAGCTTTGTGTGTGATGATGCCTCCTGACATGTTTTTTTCTTTCTTTCTTTTTTTTTTTTCCGGTCACTTGAGCTTGGGAAAGCATAGCACCTTGCATCAGGCTTCCTGACCTGAAGGGCATCCTCACCTGATGCAGAAGGGACACACCTCCACTCTGGACAGTAGATCCAGGTCAAGGCTTCGCAACTTGGTCCTAGAAGCACTGGGCTCTCCCGAGCTTTTGGAAGGTCAACATCCTCCTGAATCCTAGCCTGAAATGACTTACATTCCATGCTCACCGTGTCCCCTCTCTAGTCACTCTGACCCTCTTCTGCCTCAGCGTGGCCACTGATAGTCCCCAGGACTAGCTCTACTCTGACTTGGCTGCAGCCTGTGCTCTTAAGTAGCTGCATGGTCATAGGTTGGCTCAGTCTCCCTGAGCCTCAGTTTTCCTAATCTGTGAAATGGGGGCAAGTGCAACAATGTCCTATGGAGGTATCATGACAGTGGAATGGGCTCATGTTTGGGGAAATGCTTACTCAGTGAAGGGTGGGGATGGTAGCAGTGATCACTGTTTGTTACAGTGTTACCCTGGACCAGGGCACCCTGGGCCAATGGTGATGACTTCCTTCCCACTGCGACTTGGGGATCATTGATGTCAAGGCTGTGGCTCCATCTACTCTCTACGTCACCAGCCTGAGGGCCCAGTAAGCAATGGCTGATGGGAGCTGCAGCTGAGAACTTTGGGTGTCTCTACAAATGGTCTACAGCGAACAGGCTTTTCTCACGCAGCTGGGGAGCCCACTGGAGGTTCAAGGCATTCTGGGGTAAACAAAGTCGCCCATAGGCCCCCTGGCCTGTCAGCTGGCAGGCAGAGGAGCCTCTGGGAGCCCCATGGGACTCGCCTGTCTCCCACACCTGCAGCTCACTCTCTGGTGTGTACAAACACCCCCATTACGCCTGATTACAAGCCATTAGAGTAATTAGGGTGGCCCTCCACCCCCCGGGGCTGGGAGCCAGCTGTGATGGGGTCTGGGGCAGAATAACAAGCAGCTTCCTCACAGACAGGCTTGGGGCGGCTGGCTCTAGGGGGCTTGGGAGGCAGGTCCTCTTGGACTCAAGTGTCCTGTCCCCTGGACTCTGGTAGGTACAGGGTTCACATGGTGGGCGGGTCTTTCTCCTTCTGCCCTGGGAAAGCTGTTCCTGCAGTCTTTGCACTTGCCTCCTTGCCCTGTACCCTGCCCTCAAAGGCTGTCTGGGGTCAGAACTCCTTTGCTGGAGGCTGTGCTGTGCACAATGGGCTGGGAGCTCCATGCCCAGCCTCTGCCCACTAGATGCCAGTAGTACCCTCTGTCCATGTTATACCAACCAGAACACTCCCAGACATTACCAAGTGTCCCCTGGAGCGGCCTCCACCCCTCTGAGAGCCTGCTGGGATCTCAGATCCCGATTTGTCATTCTGTGAGCTTGCAAGCCCTCCCTGGGAGCTGTCACATTCTTCCGCTTTATCTGGTCTGTCAGTACTGGAGCTCTTCCCTCCCTCCTCCCTCTCCTCCCTCCCTCCTCCCTCTCCTCCCTCCCTCCTCTTTTATCCACCTGCAGAAGCCTTTCAAGCCTGAGTGCTTAGTCACCTCTGGCCTGTCACCCCCAGGGATGCCCAAGTCAGACAGACCCCATGTTGTCTCTCCTCTGACCCTCCACACAGAGCAGCAGCCCCAGCCTGCTGGACTTAAAAAAGCCATTTGAGGTACACACTTGCCCAGGGGAAAAGAAAAGAGGCCAATGCTGTTTGTTCTGGGACTTGGGAGTGCGGGGGTGCCTCAGAGCTCGGCCAGGGGCGTCCTCACTACAGCCCTGCTCACTTTTTGTTACCTGCTCACAGCCTGGCCCAGGCTCACTGCCCATCTCATTAATGGGCTCATTTCACCAATTTTAAGACAGTAGCTTTTGCAAATTCCTAGTTGCTTGAAGTTGGGAAGCTTTTCTAAGGCTGGGGTCCCATGGTTGCTGTGGTGGGGAGATGGCTAGGGTGCAGCTGCCCCAGCTTGCTCATGTGTGAACTGGGACTTGGTCAGAGCTGATGGAGCATGGATGGCATGTCTGCACGGCTCTTTATTACTCCAACTCCCTGCGCTATGTGACATGGTGTGTCACTTCTGTAAAGAGTGGTAGTTGGTCCCCAAGAGGCACCATCCTTGGATTGTCCTGGGTGAGGGGGACCCAAGGGATGTGGGACTTTCAAGGATAAAGCAGGGAAAAATCCAGTCAACTGGCGTGTTGGCCCCGCTGTCCTCCCTCCCCTGGTCAGGGTTGGCTCTGTGACTCTGTCTGGATAGTTGAATGCCACCAATTGTGTGCTAGCAAAGAACTTCTTCCCCACCCAAAGCCGAAGCTCTGTGTGTACTTCTGTAAGATTCCATGTGTAAATACTTCCACCATGCTGATTTCTAGCTACCTACCTGATGTCCCGGTACCCAGAGCTAGGGAGAGGCACATGATTGGTTAAATGAAAGATGTGATCATGACCAAAGCATAGTGCTGAGCCCCAGGAAGCTATGCAGGTCCGATTTTAGAACTCACCCTTTTGGGACAAGCCCAGCCTAGCCTTCTGTTAGATATCACCACTACGTGGATGAGCCAAGGAGTCCTAGCCAAGGCTATTCTGGACCAGTCCCCAGCCAGCTTAGAGCAGGAGAACTGGCTCTTTCTCCTCAGAGCAGACATGAGATGTACAATCAAGCCTTGGGGAGATCAGAGCCAGGCATGGACCCCTCACCTTTGAACTCAATGTTCAGCTCCATGGTTGGAGCAGTGGTATTTTTTTAAATTACAGATTTATTTTATTATTTTAAATCACATGCATAAGTGTGTGTCTATGTGTAGGTAAGTGCATGTGAGTGCTAGCTCCTGAAGAGGCCAGAGGTGTTGGATCCTCCTGGAGTTATACGTGTTTGTGGACCACCAAACATGGGTGCTGGGAATAGAACTTGAGTCCTCTTCAAGAGCAATACATGTTCCTAACTGCTGAGCCATCTTTCTAGTCCCAACGTTGTTTTAATAAGACTGTCCTAAGAAATTCTTCATTCAGGGTGGTTTGTTATACAGTAATAGGTAGCTGACATAGAGCGGTTTCTGATTTGTCCCTTCAGATGAGAGACATTATATGAATTGTTGATGTGTTTGTGTGTTGAGTCTGGTCTAGACTGATGAGATGACTCAGTAGGTATGCCCTCTGACCTGTACCTATCTCCACACTGTGGCACGTACATGTTCACACATACAGACAGACAGACACACACACAGACACACATATATATATACACAGACATACATAGACATACACAGACACACAGAGACACATACAGACATACACACAGACACATACAGACACACACAGACATATATAGACATACACAGACACACAGAGACACATACAGACATACACACAGACACATACAGACACACACAGACATATATAGACATACACAGACACACAGAGACACATACAGACATACACACAGACACATACAGACACACACAGACATACATATACACAAACACACAGAGACACATACAGACATATACAGACACACAGAGAGAGACAGAGACACACACACATACACACGCATGTGCACACACACACACACACACACACACACACACACACACACGGCATGTACATTTCCACAACCTCTGACACTCAGAATAATAAATAAAAGTCTATAAAAGTTAAAAAAAAATTAAAGTGACTTTGAAGTTTACAGCCTGATTTAGCACAGCATGGGGCCTGTCACCAAGCAAGGCTCAGCCAGAGCGCAGGGCTTTCCTTCCCTGTGAGGAAGATACGCACTTATCTTTGTAGAAATTGCCACGGTTCTGTGTTTTCCTTCACAGCAACAGCCATGTGCATGGTGTGCCCAGAGAGAGGACTAGAGGACAAAGATGGACACAAAGTCACCTCACACAGGCCGTGTGGAGCAGCTGATGACAGGAGACACAGAAGTCATTCTAAGACAAGAGACCCCCCTGCCGCATGGGCTATACAGGGCCCTCATCATCACCACCCTTAGCTCAGTTGGGGATGGGTCTATCACACGAGATCATGATGGTGGTCACTTTTGCCTACCAAATGGCCTCACTCACTTCTTTGTTTGCTCCTAGACCATCTACCCAGTGTGTCAGGGACCTTGGCTTCACTTTGGCCTGTGCCAAAAGCCTGGGTGCAAGAGAGAGCAGACAGATGCAGTGAGTCCCCACCACTGGATGTTTTTGAGCTGTGATCCAATGTTTGTTTCTTCGCTGTCTAGGGTTTGGACCAATTCTGGTCTTTCATGTCTCACCAAGTTCATTTCAGAGCAGTCCCGAGACACAGCAGAGCAGAGGCCACCTAATCCATTTTGCAGACAAGGACCTAAAGGTGACTTCTTGCCTCCTAGTGGGTGGTGTAGCCAGTGCCCAGGTCCACATATGGTTGAATACCCTGCCTCATTTTAAAACATGGTCTCCAATTTCTACCCTCTCCTGGGCCCTGTGGGTTAGGTACTGAGCTCTGCTGTTCTCAGTTTCTTGTACCCAGTAGTATGGGGGCATCGCGGCCTGTGAATTTTCCTGGCCATTAAGCTGGTGGTGGGTGTCTGCAGAGGGGTTACTCTCTGCCTGAGATATCCTGGAGAGCTGGATGTGAGGAGGGCAGCCCAGCAAGTGGACTCTGCTAGCCTGAGGAGGCCCTGACTCTCTTTTCTGTCACTCCTCTTCAGGCCTTATTGGGACCTCCTAGGGCCTCTGGGGCTTGGGAGAGGGGAGAGGAAGCTGTGGGTACCTGACTTTCACAAGCTCCTTCAAGGCATCACATTAGTCCTCTCCTTTTGTATCCTGGGAAGCAGGATCTATTATTATTATTTATTAAAACTGTTCATCAAAGGAGGATGCAAACACAGAAGGAGCAGTTGAGACCAGGACACAGAAGACAGAGCATCCCTGGCTGTTTAGGTGTCTCCTCCAGGCCAAGTGGGGACAGGAAGGGAGGGCTTCCTTCTACATCCTATGGCCTGCTGCTCTCCTGAATAACCATGACAATGAACAGTCATGGAATTCACCCCAATCTGAGCTCCAAGGTTTGCCTGGTAATCCTATTACCTCTGTGGCAGGGAGGAGTTCACTCAGCAGATGAGGCAGGGGAAATTCAGAGAGGCCAGCCAGATTGTCTATAGTCATGGAGCAAGCAGGAGGCACAGCTGTACACTGTACCCAGACTGTCAGTGATGTCGCCCCACGTTAGCAAACAGGTCCCATTTACCTGTGTACCAGGGCCTGGGTCATTTCCTGGTTCTTTGAAGTCTGACCTCATCACGATCCTATGAGACAAGTGATACCATCATTTCCATTCTGCAGATGAGGAAAACTGAGACCTGAGACCACACAGTTAATAATCAAAACCTGGCTGGAGGAGGTCCCGCCCAGCATGAGATCTTCCATGCCGCGTGCCCGGCAATGCTAACCCTGGTTTCTGTTTCGGTGGCTTTGTCAAGCTTTCTCACACCCTCTAGTCCTGCACTCATGGACTAGGTCCTCAAGGACTTACTAGCTTCAGTGTCATGAAGAGCTTGCTGAGTGTCCCCAGCACCCAGCCTCGTAGAGCTCAGGCTCGCTGTGCCTCAGAGGAACCTGTCAATCTCCATGGGCTGTGATGCCCCTGTTGCAAAGCACTCCTGGTTGGAATCATGAGTCACCCCCAGGCTCGCCTATTGGTCCTTTGGTCCCCAGGAGGTGGCAGTGTTTTGAGAGAAGGTGAAAACTTAGTAGGCGAGACCTGGTTGTAGGAGGTAGATTCCAGGGCAGCTTCGGAAGTGTATCTTGTTAATGGTTCTTTTCTGTTTGTTCTCTGCTTCTTCCTCAACATGCCGTGAATAGTCTTTGCCACTCACCCCTTCTGCCCTGATGTTTTGTCTTATCTCAGACCAAAGGCAATAGACCTGTCCAACCTTGGGTTGAGGCATGTGAAACCATGACCTGCGGTAAACCTTTCTTCCTCCAAGTTGTATCCTTGAGGTATTTGTCACAGCAACAGGGCTGACTAAAGCAGGTGCCTAAACTGCCTTGTGGTAGGAGGTCCATGAGGCCATCCGGAGGTGTTTCTGCTAGAGTGGGTGTGGGGATCATTCAAGTGGTCGCCAAGGAAGGGAGTGGCATCAAATTCCAAGCGATATGTGACCAAATACATAGAAGCAAAACGTGGCCATCAAAACTAATGACGTTGTTAGCAACACTGACGACACCATCAGCAATGTCAATGACATAATCACCAATGACATTAACACAGCAACATCAGCGATGCTATCAGCAATATCAGTGATACCATAGTCATCAACATCATGGCACAGTCCTCGTCAATGACATCATCATCACCAACATCAATGACACTATCATTATCCATGACACTGCCTTCAGCAACATCAGTGACATCATTATCCTCAATGACACTATCACCAACAATGACACCATCATCCACATCAATGATATCATCACCAACATCAACAGTAATATCATCATCAATGACATCACCAGCAACATCAGTGACACCATTATCAGCAAAATCTTCAACAATGTCAGTGTCAATGACAATCGTCATCAATTACATTGGTACTGGTGCTGTATCAGCCGTGATATGGTTTTGGTGGTAGCAAGATCTGAGCCAGCTGCTGCCTGTTTGTCCAGGGTCTTCTAGGCATAGACTGATGCTGCCTGGATTGCTCCTCCTGTCGACACAGGCTTGTGAGGTAGCACCTTGCTATCATTATTCCTGACACACAGGCTAGGACTCTGGAGTTCTGTGAGGTCACGTTTCCTTGCTGAGCACACAGGGTAGGGCAGGGATTCAACCCAAGCTTTGGTGCCTACAACACCTTACACACCATCAGGGTTTCCAACACATCCTACGTGTACCCAGCCAGTGTAATGGATGAACACTGGGGAGTCAACCACTGACAATAACCATGATCTCTTTCTCACCACAGTGTGTACCTCATTCATGCTCCTGTAGACAGGGCTCCCCGGAGGAGAACACAATGCCTGCATCAACTCCACGTCTTCTGAATGTGGGGCCAGGGACCAAACAGCCTGCTCTTCCACTGTCACTCTGTCCCCCACTGCTGTTTGCCCTGGAGCAGATCACATCCCCTCCCCCCCACTTCCATGGTGTCCACGATGGGGAGGTGTCCTGATGACTCCGGCATAACAGACTCAGGCACTCAGGTGTTCTGAAGGTTTGGCGTGCTGCTGAGGGCAGGGGCCTCTGAAAGAGTGAGGGGAGGTGGTGCAGTGGAGTGTGCAGCGCAGAGTTCCTCAGCACACAAGGAGCTATCAATTTTATTGATCCTTTACAAAGAGCCTGCTTTTTGTTTCATCGATTTCCATTGCTTTCTGTTTTCCACGTCATCGATTTCGGCTTCTGTTTTTCCCTCTTCTGCTAAGCATGGGTGTTTGACTCCTCTGCTTTCAGGATCTTGAAGTAGGAAATTTGATTATTGACTAGAGGTGCTCTGTTTGTCTAAGGCAGACATTTAGTGCGGTAAGAGTCCCTCCGAGCATTGCTTTAACTGTCCCGCACATTTTGGCGTGCTATATTTTTACTTTTATTTGGTTCAATGTAGTTTTAAAAAAACACCCGAGACTTCCTTTCTGACTGATGGGCTGAGTAGTTTCCAAGTGTTTGAAGGCTTTCCTCTTGCCTCTTAGTTATCAGCCTCCAGCTGGAGTTGATTGGACTGAGGGCACTCTGAGGCCGGCGATCTTTCATTTGATGAGGCTTCTTTTCTGACCCAGGACATGTTTCATCTTGGTATTTTTTCGGTGTGTTTCACAAGGGATGTGGGCTTTGTTGCCATAACGTGGAGGACCACCGTGGAATATCATTCGATTCCTGGGCTTTAGTGTTGCTGATGTTTCGTAACTGTGCTGGTTTTGTCCAGTTGATTTATTGTTGATAGACTAATCTTGAAGCATCCAACTCTAATTGTTGATTACCCTGTTCATTTTCACGCCTATGTTTTAAGTGTTTTGTGTCCGTGTTGTTTGGTGTCTCCACACTGAGAATGCTTTACCTTTTGGGAGGATTGACATTTTACCATTATAGTCTCCCTCTCTCTCTGTCATACTTCATCAGAGGTTAATGTAGACAACATACTCTCCGTGGATGAATGCTTCATATTTTTTTCCATCTTTTCCTTTCAACACACCTACGTCATCACCTCTGAAGTGATGGTCGTGTACCAGCTCTTGGTTGGACCATGTTCCTCAACGCATTCTGTCATCCTGTCTTTCACCTGGTGGTTTGGGGAAATTAACATTAAATATGAGTTTTCATTTTGAGGCAAACTCTCACAGTGTAACCCAGGGTGGCCGCAAACTCACGAGCCCCCTGCCTCACTTGCCAAGTGCTGTCGCTGCAGGGGTGTGCCGCTAGCCCGGCTATTGTAATTCAGGACTGCTGTGTTGGTCTTGTGTCCTGTTCATCCTCTCTCTCTGTCCCGTTCTCTCTCTTTCTGGTCATCCTGTGGTCCCACTGAACTCGCCATGCAGAGAACTCCTCTTTTGGTCTCTGGATGATTTTGACTGTGTCTCTTCTATCTCAGTGCTTATACTGGGCATTGGACACATGTCACTTTCCATGGTCTCTTGATGCTACCATTATTGGCTTGAGTGAAGAGAAGCAAGATTTGCCTTCCCCTGATTGTAACAGATGGAATATTTCTGTGTACGGACCTAGCCCCTCAACAGGGTTGCAGCACTGCACACAGGAGGCACAAAAGGGGAAAGCTGTTGACTCAGCTGACAGCTCCCTCCTCCCTCTGTCCTTCCTTCTTGATGTCCCACAGTTGCTTCTCCTATGGAATAAGCCAGGATTAAACATGGCTTTAATTACGATGTGTGTGTGTGTGTGTGTGTGTGTGAGCATGTGTGTGAATGCCATGGCACATGCATGGACGTCAGAGGACTACTGGAGGAATGGGCTCTCTCCTTCCACTATGTGGTTCCCGTGGACTGTACTCAAACTGTCCGGCTTAGTCACAAGTGCCTTCCTTCACCCATTGAGTCATCTGCCTGTCCCCATCTTTCCTTCCTGGTTAGAGATGTCCTGCCATCACCCATTCCTCAAGGGTAGGGTCCCTGGTAACAGACTCTTCATTTTCCTTCTCCTGAGAATGTCTTCACTCCATTTCCTTTCTTCAGGATATATGATGCTGGGTGACAGGTATATTTTTTTTTTCAGTACTTGAAAAATGTTGTTCCTTCCTTCTAACAGCACCTGAGATTTGTGACACGAGAGTCCCTGTCACCCTGCTGGTTTCTCCCCGTAGATAAGTTACTGCTCTTCCCTGCAATCCTCTCCCTCCATGCTTTGTTTCTAGGAGCTTGGTTGTGATGTCTTTGTGTGTAGTTCATTAGACTTCCCCTGCTTGGGGCTCACGTACTGTCTGGACTCTGTGTGTTTGTGTGCGCATGTACTGCTGAATTTAGGAAGTTTTCAGGCACTATTTATTCAAATAAACTTCCAGTACCTCCCTCCCTCCTTGTGTTCTTCCCTCCCTCCCTCCATCTTGCTCTCCTTCAAGGACTCTGAGAATGGACACTTAGCCTAAGACCGCCAGTTCCCGTTGCTCTGCTCATCCTGCTTAGCAACCGCCACTCTGTCACTCAGGTGGGGTGAGCCTCACTGCCACATCTTTAACTCTAGAGCATCCTCTCTGGTCTCTTTGCCCTACTGTGCAGCCGTGCACTAAGCTTTGACCTTCTAGCTGCTGTGGTTTTGTTGCTGGGGAAAACCGTAAACAAACCTAACTTCACTCACTCTTAAGTGACTTACAGATCTCTAAGATGAGAAGTCCCACCTGGGCAGTACAGTATGAAGCTCCTACCACTTTTCCCCTGTGAGTTGTGCTAACAGTTGCCTAGGTGACTCTGCATGGACCCAGGCAATCATTGCTGAAAACACTGAGTCTTATTTAGCCTGCAGCTAACAGGTGAGGATGCTCAGTGTCTCTTTATAGTGTGTCTGTCCCCTTCACTGGCTGAACCTTTGGATCAGATCCTACTTGCCTCTGTGTGCACATGCTGACCATGGAGAGATGCTTTGTTGAGAACTGGGATGCAGGCTGAATTTGGCCTGGACTTAGCTGATCTCTTTTATCCCTCTTCAAGGCTAAAGACACATACTATCCACCATGACCAGATGCTTTAGATAGTGAAGGAGGTGAGGAGAGTTCTAGAAGGCTCCACCTTTCCTTAAAACAGACTAATGTACCTCCTTTCATCAGCCCATGTCCCTCCCACACTGTTCCTGTCCTCTGTGCTCCCTCACACCTGGGGACTGGCAGACTGACTGGCCAGCAAAGCTCTGTTCCTTGCCCACTGAACAAAGCCATATTTCCTCCCTAACATGTGTCCCTCACAGATCAGATCTTGTGTAGGATAAGCTTCAGGCTTGGGTTAGACAATAGTCTTTAGTTCTAAAATGTCAATTTGGCCATTCTTTCCATCTTCTTTTTCTTCTGGAACATTCTACTTCCCTGCTGGTGCTGTCTATTTTGTTGGGTTCTAGTGAAGTAGTATTGGGGATAGCAATTGTCATCATGGGTCACGCTGAGTCCTTACTGGTTCTCACTGTAATGAGTGATGAGTGCTTTGTGACAGAAGCATGCAGGTTTGGTGCGTGACCCCTGGATGCTCTGGATCTCATGGAAGCCTGACTTTGGTGACCTCTGACATTGCTCTTGGAGAGAGGTGCCTGTTCTCCATCGCCAGGCAGGGTGGACATTGGATGCCCTTTGGCGTCTTTTGGCACCATGCGGGTCTGTTCTTTGTGATGCTAGGCAAAGTCATTGTTGCTTTTCTATTACCTGGCAGGGATGAAGATCCCAGCTCCCTGTTGTCTTCTCGGATCAGCAGGCAGGAGTAGAGGAACGAGGAGCTGGGCCCCCTTTCCTGACCTCAGTTCTATTCATTGGGACCTGGGCTTGGGTCTCCTAACTGAGGGCAGCTTAAGGGTACTTTTTACCCCGTCTACACAGTCATCTTCCAAGCCCCTACCACCAAGGACCACTGTATCCATCCTTATCCATGGGGTGCTCCCCATGAGGCCATAACACTCCACTCCAGTATACCTGGTAATGGTACCCACAGGATTGTCACTGTGAAATCCTTGAAGAGTGATGCCCTTACAGCTTGGCATGGAGTGCCTCATTCGGCCCTTCCTTTCTTGTCAGCAGCCACTGTTCCATGGAACTCCTCACTGCTTCTCAGCTCATAGTAGAAAGAGAAAATGATAGCAGCTGACATATTTCCCCTGTCTCCCTGCCCAAAACCTTTTTTTTCTTTTGTTTCTTTTCATTTTCAGGCAGGGTCTCTCTGTATAACCATGGCTGCCCTGGAACTCACTCTGTAGACCAGGCTGGCCTCAAACTCAGAGATCCGCCTGCCTCTGCCTCCCAAGTGCCAGGATTAAAGGCCTGCACCACCACCCAGCTCCAAAACCTTTTTCTCGTCCATTAACCTGATAGAGTCTTCTGTGATGGAAGAACATTGCTGATTCTCCTTTACAGATGGAGAAACTGAGGTACCAACAGGGTTTCCCAGAGTGCTTGGTTTCATCTCATATCCCACTGTATGCCTAGGTGTGCCGCTTCCTGCTTCCTTGTCTTCTGGTTAGCTACGTGGATGCTCCTCATCCCCTGTTGACCACGATGATCAGAGTGGGCTCTGACCTCAGCTCTATGTCCCTGACAAGGTGTGTTGCCCCTCTGTGCCTCAGTTTCCTCACTGTAGTGTTGAGAACGTCAAGGTTTCTCTGCCAGGTGCTGCTTGTATGTGAGATACACAGGTGAGACAGGAATTCAAGCTCCGTGTGTGGATCCTTCACTTTCTGGCTTGTGTGCTTTGGACTCAGGGGCTTGCTGGGCCAGCCTGTGTTGTTTATCTCCTGCCACTCTATGCTTTCTTCAGCTCCTGAGTTCACCTGTTGGCATGGACCCCTCCCCTCTTTTTTTGGTCAACGTGATGTAAGTTAGAGTTATCAGAGAAGAGGAGCATCAGTTGAGAAAATGATGTCTGCATCGGATCGCCTATATGCAAGTCTCTAAGGAATTTCCTTGACTATGGATTGATGTGGGAAGGTCCAGTCTACTTGGGGGAGGTGCCTCCCCTGGGCCTGTGGTCCTGAATGGTATAAAATGCATGCTGAGTAAAACACAGGAGCAAGCCAGTAAGCAGCGTTCTTCTATGGTTTCTGCTGTAGTTCCTGCCTCTGGTTCCTGTCTTGGCATCCCTCAGTGGACTATGACCCAGGATATGTAAGCCAAATAAATCCTTTTCTCCCCAAGTTGCTTTTGGCCATTTTTTTTAAATCACAGCAATAGAAACCCTAATTAAGACACTTGTCTTTGTGTATGTGAGTTTACATATGTGAGTGCATATTGATGTGTGGACATAAGCAGGTGTGTGTGTGTGCGCGCGTGTGTGTGTGCACATGCACGGCCCACTTCCCTCTGAGAATGTGGACCCCATGTGGTCCAAACTGGGACACTTTTCTTCCTGTTCACCCTTCTCTAGTGACGTCACTGCAAGCTCTCTAAGTGATGTCAGATAAATGAACCTAAGAGTAGAAGATTAGGACCCGGGCATTCAGCCTCCTGCAAGGGAGTGAGGACAGCCAGTGGTACATATTTTCCTTCACCTCTGCATCAGAGCCCACATGGGGTCTGCTTCAGGCTGCTTGGGCTGGATGGGGTACAGGGACTGGGAAGTTCAGACAGCCCTGGGTTGGGGTCCTGGGGGATGTTGATGCTGTCTTCCTAGAAGGCACGCATTGACCCTGCTCTTCTGGGGACTTTAAGATGCTCAACTTTCAGGGTGGTGACTCTCTTCCAGGAAATAATGGACTGAGAGCCATCAGGTGGATGGGTGAGCTTTATACAACTCAGTTCTTTTAAACAAAATTAAAAAATATTGACAATTTCATACATGTGTATAATACATTTCGTTGTGTTCACCTTTCATTACCTTTTCTTATCCCCTTCCACTTCTTCCAATAAGTCCTTCTCTTTATGTCTTTTTTAAAAGAGACCCCCTGATTTTTAATTAGGGCGGCACATATTGAGCACTGAAGTGCCGTTATTTACCGGAGCATGTCCAACTTACCCATGGCTACACTACTGAAGAACTGACTCCTTCTCCAAAGGCCTCTGAACACCAATAGTTCTTCAGCTAGGAGTGGGATCTCATGAGCCCTGCCCTGTCAGGGGTTGACTATTTATGGACTCAATCTCATGCAGGTTTTGCTCAGCTATCCCCAGTGCTGGGGATGACAGGCAAGTGCCGTCTAATCCGGCCATCCCTCAGTCCTTGCCTGGGTTTCTCCAGCCTTCTCTTGTATCTTCCCATGTAGTGTTTGTATCTCAGGGCCCAGATCCCTACCATTCATCTGGCAGGAGCATGTTGAATTTAGGGCACATGTTATATATATCACAGATAACCTCTTCCCTAACTGCAGTCTGGAGCAAAGCTGGAATGGTGCCCTGTCCCATGCAGCAGGTGTCCCGATGGAGGTCAGCTCTTCTGCATGATGCACTTTGGCAGCTGCGGGGCAGGTGGACTGCCTTTACTGGCATGGAAAGATGCCTGCAGAGCACATTATTGCACAGGAATGGAAACCCTAGGCTGCGAGTCCAAACGGGGCCATTCCGTGAAACTTCTCGACACTAGGCTGCCAGCTCGGAGCGAGAATAACTCGCATCCTAACATCCTGTTTACCAGCACGTTAATGGCTCCAGTGGACAAGCTCGTCAGCAGTTTTCCTTCACGTCCTCAGTCCTTTAGGCATCATCTTTGTTCTTTATTTGATGTTTTCTGCAGTCAATGCTTATTACCTTAATAACCATAAAAGTGTTATTTTTGTATTTTTAAAGCAATTCTTCTGCACTTGGTACTGAAGGCGGTACCTACTCTCCAGAACGCCCCCGACTCACCCGCAGGAAGGAAGATTGTCTGTGACATTTCTTGAGCCGTCGTTAGTTACTCAGTTGGGTGGCACCTTGACAGATGTACTTTCTGATGGCTGCCTCTGAGTTTGCTGCCTGCTTTTGTGGTGCTGGGGATCAAGCCTGGGGGTTAAGCACAGCAGATAAATGCTCTGCCACTGGGTGTCAGGGACCAAACATGGACCATGGAAAAGTACTAGCTAGGCCAGAGAACAAGCCCCTGCCCCAAACCAGATGCCCCCAAAGATAAAGAACAGGTCAGGCAGGTCAGGTAGCATAGCAACAGAACAATGGGCCCTGACCAGCGACCTTATCACCTAGCAAGCCTCATGACTTGCGACTTGGACTTACAAGTCTTCCTTTACCTGCACCAACTGCACCCCTTCCCTCCTTCCTGCCCCCTCCCCCTCCCATGCATATAAGCCTTGCTGAGGAGAATAAAATTTGCAGCTTGATCAGAATACTGTCTTGCTGTCGTCCATTCGTGTCTTCCCTTCCCTTTCATTCTCTCCCGCAGGTGGGTCGCCCCCGTTGACACCCCGCTGGCCAGGGCAACTGGGGCCTACCCCAGCTTCTGTACGTGGCTTCCCATGGGTTGCCTACATCTCTGAGCCTGGACTCCTGTGATTTCTCTTACCAGGCTATCAATCCCTGGATCCAGGTGCTCCCTAGACCCAAGATGGCTTCGTTTCAATGTCTTTAACTCTTCCATGCAAATACTTTATTCCCAAACAGGCTTTCCTCCCAGGATTCTGGGTGGATATGGATCTGGAAGATACTGCTCACTACAAGTTCCTGGTGACGTAACACATACACAAAGAATCCTTTTCCTCCTCCTCTGGAGGGTAGCTGTCCTGTGATCTGAAGGACCTTTGTGATACGAGTGGCCAATGGGCAGTCCATGCCCTCCTCTGCCTGGGGCCAGGGAGGATAGACGCTGGGTCTGTCCTGCCTGTCCTGAGACTGTCCTGTCTGTCCCCTCAGAGCTGTGCATTGAGAGGGACTAAGGTTTGTTTAGAGCAGTGGTTCTCAACCTGTGGGTCATGACATATTTGGGGGTCACATATCAGGTGTTTATATTATGATTCATAACAGTAGAAAAATTACAGTTACGAAGTAGTAATGAGATGATTTAATGGTTGGGGGTCACCACAACATGAAGAACTGTGTTACAGGGTCTCAGCATTAGGAAGGTTGAGAACCACTGGTTTAGAGGGTTTTGGTGAGCTGCTCTGGCAGGCTGGGCCCTTCAGCTGTGGTCTTCCCTGCCTCAGCCTAACTCCACAGCACAGAGGGATCCAACCTGCTGCCCAAGATGCAGACATGGAATCCTTTTCTGCCCATCCTCGAGAACCCTGAAATTAGCAGGCCAAGAGACAGAATCCCTCTCTGCATTACTGGTAAGGGGATGGAGGCCCAGGTTGGAGAAAGCGTTGGCCTCAGCTCATGTCCAGTGGAGAGTACTGGGTCCCAGGCCCACTCTGGCCTTTGCCCTAACTTCTCCTGGCACAGCTCCTGTGGGCACTGAGGTCTGGCTTTCTTACTCCAGGACTGCGTTGTACTTGGGGTGTCCCAAGCCTGGAGGAACCTTGTGGGGGCATATCAGCGCCTAAGTGTGTTTCTCAGCAGGCTGAGGACAGGCAGGAGCTGGGTAGGGAGGTAGAGGCATGTGACACTTTCAGCCTCAGCCATGAGATGCTGGTGGGAGCAGCAGATGGAGGGGACATCACTGTGACCATCACAGGATAAATTTGGGGTTGGTCGTTGTCCACTCACAGATCAGGACACTGAGGCCCACAGCAGGAAGGGAATGCTGAGGTCATAGATGTTATAGACCCAGCCAAGAGCACAGATGAAGTTTGCCCCTGACCCAAGTGGATGTTCTTCCCATGAGCCATCATGTTCCTCACGCAGCATATTTTCAGCTCATTCTGAAAATTTCAGGTCGCATTGCCTCCCCTGGGGTTGGTGGACTTGGGTGTCAATGGGCATCTCTTATAGGTGCTCTGTCACCCTCAAAGGATGTGCTGCAGCAGATGTCTAGTGGTACCTGCTCAGCTCTGGCCGTGTGTAGGGGAACAGAACCAGGAAAGCCTGGAGACTCCTTCTGACCCCACAGCTAGAAAACACAAGAGCCTAGACAAGAACACAGTTCAGGCTGGATCAGTGCCTGAGGGGCTTGTTCACTCACCCACGATCATTTATTCACTCATTCATTCACTCGTTGCCTCGCTTGATCCCACACTTGCTTGCTCATCATATACAAACTCATTAATTAACCATTAATACACTCACTCATTCATTCATTCACCCCTTCATTCATTTACTTATCCCTTCGCTTGCTCACTCACTCACACAATCACTCACTCACTCACTCACTCACTCACTCACTCACACACTCACTCACTCACTCACACAGTCACTCACTCACTCACACACTCACTCACTCACTCACACACTCATTCACTCACTCACTCATTCACTCACTCACTCACACTCAGTCACATATTCATTCACTAACTCGCTCATCAACTCACTCTCCCTTGGCCACTCACTCCTTTACTCACCCATTCACTCACTTGTTCACTCACACTCATTTACTCACTCAATTACTGCTCACTTAACCACTGGCTCTCCCTTGGTCACTCAGTCACTTGCTCACTGTCTTTCTATCTGCCCACCTTCCTTGTCTAGCCTGGGTTGGGTGTTGAGGTACTTACGCGGACTAGATGTCCCTTGTTCTGTTGACAGGGACACTGGGCTACTTTACAGTTGAAAAGTGCTCCTTCAAGGCACACCGGGGTCTCTTGAGACTGCAAAGCCAGCTGTCCCCAGACACATCTGGCATTTGCAGAGAAGATAGGCAGGGAGAGAGGCAGTCCAGATGAGGAGAGGAAGAGAGCCTGTCTTGGACAGCAGCATTTGGACTCTCTCAGTCCCTCAGCTAGATGTGCTGGAGATACCCAGCAAGCCAATGTGTGGACCTCCATGTTGTGTGTAGCCCTTCCCACGTTCTGCTCTCTGTGCTATTGTTGACACAGTCAGAGACACTCTTGCACAACCACACCTGTCAGCTGCAGCCACTGCACTGTCCCCAGAGCTTCTGCACTGTGGGTGTCAGGCATCTCAGGTGACTCTGAATGTCAGGTTCTGCTTGCCCCATTTCTTCACTTACTTGGTATAATTCATTATGGGTTAAAACAAATGTGCTGGTAGCCGTTTGAGACAGCAAGAGAAGTTTCAAAAAGCACAGTGCTCCCAGGAGGTGCCCCCCTTTTCTATGTGCATGTGGCTATGGTGCATGTGTCAGAACTGTGAATCATTGGCACACGGCCCATCAGCTAACTTCATTTTCCGTTCCATTCTCTTTGCTTGCAGTGACTTCCTGCTGGGTCTCAGGATGAGGCTTTTCTTGGTGGGGCCACTCTCCTGCCCTCCTTGCCCAGCTGTCAGGTCTCTTGTGGAACTTCAAGCTGTCAAATGTGTCCCTGGGAGGAATCTCCAGGAGTTAGAGGTGCGTGACATCCTCCTGTTCATGTGACTTCTCCCTGTGGATGCTGACTTCAGCCACCAGGCTCAGGTGATGATTACCAGGTGGCTCTGCTGTGCCATTCTCCCCATCCATTTTCTACACTGTACGATGTGAAGACATCCTAGGCATGGCCCGAACTTGAGGAATGGGAGGTGTGCATTATGCCATGGAGGATAGAGCGCCTACATGAAAGATCTAGAATTCTGTAGAACAAGTTGTTCTATCTACTTACATACTCTTCCTTTCTCCATCCATCCATCCATCCATCCATCCATCCATCCATCCATCCATCCATCCATCCATTCATTCATCCGTCTGTCCATTGTTTTTTCCATCCATCCTTCTTGCCATTCATGCATGCATGCATGGAGTCAGTCATGCATTTTTTCAGTATGGACTCCATACTTCTCTTTTGGAGTTGGGCAATGACCACCCCCATACCACTTACTTAAACCCACTCAGACTATTCAGGTTCCGCCATGGGGAATTCCTTCCAGCGACCCCCGTGAGCCTCCATGGGCTCTGTTGTATCCAGCTCTCTCCTACATTCTGGCTACACGGTGCCCCAGGTTCATCTTGTATACCTCTTACCCCACTCAGCTCATTCTCAGCCATGTCCCAAGGGGCCTTACTGCTTCTCATTGGAGACCATTCTCATCAAGACTTGGGTGCTGGGCTGCTTGCTGAGGCTGAGGTGGCACGGTTGTTGGATACCTCAATCCATGGGTCCAGGAGGTGAGTGTGTGCACTCACCTGTGCACATGTCTAGACCTTTCCCCTTGTCCATCTGAGGTCCCACCACCTCTTTCCATTGCCACATGGACTATTCCGGCTCCTCATTGATTGTCTCTGACCTCTCCCACTGGAAGGTGGATCCCTAGCTCTCCATCCCATGGGTCAGCTCTGGAGCATGCACAGGAGCAGCAATGTGGCTGACCTATCTGCATATGTCAGTGTTTTGTCAGCTGGAGCTGGTGCTTATGCACAGTTCCTCTTGCCTTTTGCTTCCCAGACTCTCCTTGCCTCAGAAGTACTTAGGTCAGCACTTTTTGCTTGCTGTGGTGGGTTTTTGATCATGGTCTGTTTAGTTCAAAGCCTGGGAAGTAAAAGGAAGCAGCTTGAATCACCCAGCGTCTCCACTCCCAGGGGCCCCTCTCTAGGCTGCCGGGCAGATATTCATCTTCCACCTGCCTATCCCAGACTGAACCCCGAGTCGGCCTCATCTTGCCTGTGAAATGACATTTGCTTACTGTGAGCATTCTTCCCACAGCTCATCAACAGTGCTGTGCCTGCTACACAGCCATCAGGAGAGGCCCTAGGACTCCATGAGCGGAAGTGGTGGGCGATACTCCTGCAGGAGCTCCCAGCCCAGCATCTCATGGGGCAGGGTAAAGTGGTGAGTGGTAGCTGTGGCAATCCTATGAGAATGGGAAGGTGATTTATGGATCTTGCGATAGCGTCTGAGTTGATTGGGAGAGCAGATGAGTCCTCTCAGGGGAGTAGGCTTGGGTGATGATCTGGGGGAAATAAAGGGACTGGGGACATAGCTGAGTTGGTTAAATGTTTGCTGTGCAAGCATGGGGACCTGAGTCAGAACTCATGTAAAATTCTGGGTGTGAAGATGCTTGTTTGGAACCCCAGCACCGTTCCTAGTAGAGACAGGTGAATCCATGGGATCCACTGGCAAGCCAAGTTAGTCTAACCTGTGAGTTTCAGGTCAGTCAGAGAACCTGCCTAAAAACAGAAGGTGGACAGTATCTGAAGAAGACACCTGAGATTACCTCTGACCTTCATCCCCACCCACACATGTATGCATGTGCATCCCACACATGTGCATTGGTATCCACACACACTAACATGCAGAGAGAGAGAGAGAGAGAGAGAGAGAGAGAGAGAGAGAGAGAGAGAGAGAGAGAGAGAGAAAGGAAAAGGAAAAGGAAAAGGAAAAGGAAAATGAGAGAAAGATAAGCCAGGCTGAGGGCATAACCTAGGCATAGGTCCTGAAGAGGAAGGGCATGGACTACATGGATGGGGTGTTGGAGAGGGATGTTGGAAAGCATGTTGGGTAGCTTTTGGCAGCTGAGTCCATGGAGGTCTTGGAGTGGCTTTGAGCAGAGGAGAGTCACATTCAAACATATGCTTTGGGGACAAAGGAGGGGTGAGAGGCCCAGTAGCTGAGCTGGAGGTCAGGAAAGTGCAGTTGTCTAGCAGACAACCAGCTGTATGTAGCTGATGTGGTCCTAGTGGCGCCCCCATCCATGAGACTTCATGTCATCCAGACCTGACCAGAAAATTTCCCCAAGCTCTTCTTTCCTCAGGGTCTCTGCATCTGCTGCCTCTTCCTGTGGCCAGTCAGGGCTCAGCTCCAGGGTCCCATGCCTGTTACAAGCCGGCCTCCTGCTCTTCCCTTCCATGCCCTTTGCAGCCTGGGCTCAGACTCTGCTGCTCCATCCTCACCTCCCTCCCTGGCATTCTGGTGGGGCTGGTCTTTATACTGGTGAGGGTGTAGATGACCCAACATCTGTCTATACAAGCAGCCCCAACTTAGAGATGGAAAGTATGCATAAACTCCTATGCTGGGACTCTGGACTAGATCCCAGCCTCTGAGCAGGAACTGCTGGGCTGAACCAGCTGGGAAGTGCCTTTATTTTTCAGGGGGACATTTGCTGATGTTCCAGGGGAAACTCTGAGAAGAAAGGGGTTTCCACATTGGTCATGTCTCCAGGTCCCTCTGCCAACACCGATGAAAATGTTTCAGGCCTCTGCCATCTGGTGGCTCTTTGTTTTCCCCACACTTACTGGCCTCATGGGTGCTGATGGGGCTGAAGCTCTTAGGATGAGAGAAGCCACAGGGTGCTGTAAGCTGCATCTAGGACATTTGCAGAGGGAGAACACGGCTCACAGAGGAAGGGCAGCCCACCTGGGCAACTCTAGCCACCCATGCTGTGTGTGGACTCCGGCTTCCAGGATCATAGTGTAAGTTCCTATAGAGCTGTGGTACTTACTGTAGATCCAAAATTGAGACACATCAGGGAAGCCAAGAGACTGACACTGTGGGAGGTGATCCTATACATGAGCTCCAAGTGGCTCCACCCAGAGAAGCAGGACATCCGGCTCTGGGGAATAGCCACACCCAGGGTTATGTATCC
>CABHPH010150925.1:21049-46543 GCA_902168325.1 Peromyscus nudipes | reverse complement strand
ATATCAATGCAAAGCCAGCCTGGAAAAAGAGAGCTCAGTACCATGGCAATGCTGAGAGCTCGCTCCACTGCCAAGTCACAGGACACTCAGCAGCAACAGGTGCACACACCCCTTAGGGGGTTTTGTGTGCTTACCAGCATAGACTGTATTCTAGGCCAAATACAAATATTAATATAGTTAAGAGGATTCAGTTGTCGCAAATTGTTTTCTGATAATCATAGAAAAATTGGAAATGAATAACAACTAATCCAAACTATTTAGGGATGTAGGATAGAAAATCCCATTTCTAAATGGATAATGAGTCAGAGCAGAAGTCCAAAGGAAACTAGAGGCTACAGTTTACTAAGTAAAAATAAAAATGCAATGTATCTGTAGATATGGGGTGCCATGAAAGCCGTGCATAGGGAGACATTTCTGTGATAAGTGTTTACACTAGAAAATCTTGGAGTCTCAACTCAGTGACCTCACCGTCAACTTTGGGAAAAAGAAAAATGGTGAACAAGCCCTGGTGTAATCCTGTAATCCAAGTCACTCAGCAGCTTAGGCAGGAGGATCACATGTTCGGGAGATTCTGTGTCAAAATAAGAAGTTCAAAAAAGGGCTGGGGCTATGGCTCAGTGATGGAACACTTGCCTGGTTGTGCAGGCTCTCAGTTCAAACCTCTGTACTGAAAAACAACAGGCAAATGAAACTCAAAGGAAGCAAATGAATGGTTACATCAGACATCAGACACCAGACCAGAAGTGAATCAAACAAGAAACAGAGGCAGTCACACAAAAGCAGGTTCTCTGAGGTCAACAGAGCTGATGCGCATCTAGCCAGACTAGGCAGGAAGAAAGGAAACACCAGCATCTGCAGTTCTCGGATGGATGCTGAGAAGGTAGCAGGAAGGATGCTCTACACCCTTGATGCCTGTTGACCAAGAACATCAAAGAGTCAAAGTTCTCTGAAAGACACAGTGTGGAAGTTCATGCAATTAGATTGCCAAGATGGCACTTTGTTAAAGAAAATGAAATCCTACCTTGAAACTTTCCCACAAAGAAACTTTATAGTCATATTATTCACTGGGAAATTCTTCAACATGCTCATGTTAATTCTTCATAAATTCTTCCAGAACACCAAAGAAGGGACAGGAGTTGTCAATTTGTAGTATGAATCCAGTGTTAGTTTGATAGCAAAATCAACAACAGGTATGGAAACAAACTGTAGAAATGGGTTTGAGTCAAACTCAAGGGAGTGTGTGGGCACACTAACATGGAGAAGGAGTTAGATGAACACTCTCCCCACCTTCCCTCCCAACCCCCACCCCCCAGCATGTCAGCTTTCGGTTACTTCGTTACAGTGCTTGAAAAAAACAACCTAAAGAGAAGAGGCTTATTTCCACCCATGTTTTCAGAGGTTTCAGTTCTCCATGGTAGTCTGGCTCCGTTATTTCTGGGCTAGGGTGAGGGAGAAAGTCACAGACAAACAGAGTAGCAGAGGCTTACATTGTGGTGGGAGAAGAGAGAAGGGAAGGTGCGAAGGCCAAGCAGGGGAAGAAATGAGTGGAGACATGGCTCAGATGGCTGGTAAAGGGCTCGCCACACAAGCATTGGAACCTGAGTTCAGATCCCCAAAACCCACGTAAAATTCCAGGCATAGTGGCACCTCCATACTAGTGCTGGGGAGGAAGCCACAGGAGGATCCTGGGACTCACTGGCTAGCCAGCCTAGAAAATCAGTGAACTCCAGCTCCAGTAAGAGACCCTGTCTCAGAAAATACGTTGCGGAGAGATTGAGGAAAACACCAGTATTAACATCTGGCCTCCATGTGTAGATGTCCATGTGTTATACACACACACACCATATCCTCAGTGACACACTTCCTTTAACTAGGCCCCACCTCCCAATCAGCCCTTTCACCGTTAACATTCTCATAGTCCAATCCCTCCTCAAGAGAATCACCAGTGGAGATTAATCACTTTGAGAATGAGCTTTTGCGAACAGTTTATATTAAACCATAGCAACAAGGAGGGATGATTTAGCCCACCAATTCTGAGCTCCGAATTCCTACTCTGACACTGTCAGCTGTGTGATCTTTGGCAAGCAGCTCTACCTCTCTGACCCTTGGTTTTGTGTATAAAGTAAAGGCACTAGCTGTACCCAACAGCTGGGTGTTTAAGTGAAGACGAAATTGGAAGATGTATTTACAATGTTCTTAAACAGTGCCTGAGCACAGGCGGTTCAATAACTATTAACTGTAACAAGATAATATTGTTGTTAAGAGAAAGGAGCATGTACCTTTTGTGGTATGAATAAATGTTTGTAGCCAGCAGTTATTCTTTGATCAATGAAGCAATTTAGAAATTATTATTTTTTTCTTTGCATTTAAAGAGAGAAATCAAGCCATCATGGACTACTTGCATAGCTTACTTCTTGAGCAACCAACAGAAGTCTTTCTTTCCTTGTTTGTTTTCTATTATGGAAAGAAGAGAAAATTTTCTGCTCCAATCCAAAAATTCCTTTCTGCCATTTATATTCCTGTTGACCAAGGACTTATCTGCCCTCGGGAGCTGTCACTCAGTTAAAGCAGAGAAAGGGTCCAAAGAAGTTTTACTTTCAGAACTTAGTGGCTTCCTCAGGCCCTTGTGGCTCAGAGCCCAAGGGAGCGAAGCGTGTTTGGAGGAGAGCTTTCGGGAGCTTTAAGAAAGTACTCTCCCCAGAGACAGGGGAATAAAAAACAAGAAAGGACCTATAAGGAAACAAGTAAAGCTTATCCCTGTTGATGTATGCGTCGTGCTCAAGTTAAGCAAGATTTGGGTGAGCAAATCACACCAAAGCACTTAGAGCAGGTGTGGAGTCCGTGCGGCTAGAAACTCAAAGCCAGGCTATCATGGTCAGCAAGAGGCAGCCATCTCCACTCTGGTCCCCAGCACGGCTGCCCTGCTTATTATTTCAGTGTTTGCATGGCAATCGAATGGAAGGAAGAAGCCTTGCTGTGCCTGAGGGCAGACAAAACCAGAGGAAGAAGATGGCCTGCACTCTGTGTTCCAACCTCTGGAAACACAAAGACCTTGCTTATTAACATTTATTAAGGCACCCTGACAATGGTCACAACTCCCCTATGGAAGGATCCAGGAAACTGATGGAAAAGGAGACCAAACTTACTGCCATAATGCTTTCTCCTCTTTGCATGTAAAACAGGCTTCACTTATGCAACTTTACTAATATTTTAGAACAGAAAATCCTTCGTTGTGAGAAATTGCCTTGTGTGTTATGGGCTGCCCTATATATTATGGGTTGTCTTACATGTTGTCAAATGCCCTGTGTGTTGTGGGCTGCCCTGGGTACCATTAACTATTTTGTATCATTCATAGCCTTTCCTCACTAGATACCACTAACAGCCTCTTTCCAAGATGTCACAAATGTGTCACCTCCAACAATACCAGTGTCCCTTGTGTCGGGACAAAGTCCCCTGGGTTTGGAAACTGTTGACCAACACAGAAACACAAGTAGAATGTCATCTCGGTGTCACTGTGTTGCTTATCTAATAAGGAGAGAGAGAGCTCAATCCATAAAGTGTGTACAGTGAACAGTGGGAGGAGACTTGGGATATCAAGTGTTACTAGGGCTGACAGCTACCTTTCAAATGGTAGATAATGTCCAAGCAGAAAACAAAGCATGGCTGTGTATAGCTAGAAAATAACAGGACTTGTTTTACAGGGCATCCTGGCTGGAGCTGTCTTGGAGGATGCATGGTCACTGAACTCTAAGTAATCTATGCTTCCCATCACTTCCGTTGACAGAAAACACAACTTTTGCTCCAATAAGAATAAAAGAAGTTACACAGGTGACAATGAACTAGAAGCATGGGTTCAGATGGGGACATCAGTAGGCAGGTGCAAAGTGTATGGAGTGTGTATATGTGGGTGGGAGGTGTTTTCTATAGGTCTCAGATGCTAGCTAAGGGCATTCTTGACTTTCCGGTGGGTGGAAATTAGTGGTCTGTAAAGACATTCCAAGCATTTTTATCTGATAATGAATGGTTGTGAGGTCAGTCACAGAGGTGGGCAGCAAATGGCTATTGAGGAACGTAAAGACAACCTAATACTATTTTGATCCTTGATCTTCAACATTCCAACTCTCCTTCTGGGAACTTTAGTTTATACTTCCTCTCTTCAGATGTAGGGGAACAGGAAAGTAATTCAGACTCATCAGACATGGGACTTGTAAATCAGAAAAGAGTTGCAATAAAAAAAATTTAAAATTTTTTTTTGGAATCTCCAGTATCTTTTGTTATTTATGATGAGTAGCCTAAGTTTATACTAATGAAGTGACTTATAGTGGAACCTTGGAGAATTTCCAAGGAGGGATAGTAAGCCCATGCTTGGAGGGTTGGAGTTTTCAGCTTTGCATGACTTCTGCCCGGGAGAGGAGAGGGACTAGAGACTGGGTTTAGTCATGTGACCAATGAACCTGCCTGTAGGTAAAACTGAACCAAAACTAAAAGGTTCAGAGAGCTTCCTGGCTGCTGGTGTTGATGGACAGGGAGGGTGGGACACTCTGATTCCAGTGTCACAGAACACCTGCACAGGGGTGGGATGGGGAGGGCATCCAGACCGCAGCTCAGTAGCATAGTATCTTTGTTCATTTGTTTCCTTTACAATAAAACAGCAATTACAGAAAATTGACCCTCTTGAAACATGGATTCGATGAACAACAGGTCAAAAGCATTTTCAAAAACACAATCATGCCTGTACAGAAAAGGCACACTTTTCATCTTGTATTCCGCAAACAATGTAGCATGGTGATTACTTAGGGAGTGTTGACATTACATGGGCTTCCATAATCTACGGGCATTTGAAGCATCTAGGAGAATCTGCACTTCTGTAATTTTTACCTGAGTTCCAAAGGTCATTCCAGCAAATCAATGAACCTGAAGGATGCCCAGACTGATGTCCAAGTTGACCAGTTAGAGGCACTCTGGTCTTGTAATGTATGTCAACCAGATGGTGTTCTTATGGTGAATGTATTCGGCTCCTGAATGCAAATATATACAGGTGTGTTACTTATTTTATGTGCACACAATTTACTTTGGTTCATTTTACATATATACACATATATGTCTCTGTGTGTATATATATGTGTGTATGTATATATTTATAGTTATATGCTGAGTTCCTTTCAAACCTACATTTTTGTGCTCAGGAAACCTTTATGGAGGACCCAGGGCTTTGTCCATTGGCCGGGAAGTCATTGACTTGGGTCATTCAGCATCCCTTCTCCTCCCAGGAAGATCTATTACTCACTTTCCGCACCTAATATAGAGAGATCTGATTTCCCCATGGCTCTGGATGCTTCTTGAGGAGCCTTGCTCTTCCTCCAGCAATGACTGCTGATTAAGTAAGCATGCCTGTCGGGTTGTAAATGAGTCCCCAGTCCTACTGAGGTCCTCAGCACAGTCCATAAGGTCAACTGTGTGTGGTCACCAAGCCCAGGTCTTGATAATCAGAAATGAAATAAGTTCCCTCACCTCTTTCCTCCAGACGCCAGGCAGCAGGAGGCACTGGCCTTGTCTCTGGTAATATCGGGTTTATAAGCACAGTTTCTCACTTTTATTCATTTGAGAATTGAATTAGTTTTCACATTTGCCTCCACAGCTTCAAAGAACATCTCCCAGCCATCATTTACCACACTATTAAATCGAGAAGCATCTTGTCGGTACATCTGATAATTTGATTCTGAGTGATGTTTGTGTTGTTGCTAAGCATTTTAGCCAGCAACAATAACGTTAAAAATGTGTGGCTGGGCCTTTAACTACCAACTCAAAGGAGATTTTTGACAACAGGATGTAGCACTGGTAATGAAGAGACCAGATTACTTCTCGAGTTATTATGTTTCAATAGGGAGAATTGGATTCAATTTAAAGATATGCCCAGCTCTGGCCAAAGTAACATCTTCAGTTTCTCAGATGAAACTAGGTAAATCTGTGATGCTGTAGCAAACTGGAAATTTCCGAGTGCTGAATAGTGAGCCCAGAGTTATCACCCTGAAGTTTCAGGTACTGAAGCTAAGCCCTGTAAGGAATTATAGAAAAGAGGTTAGAAGTACAGTGCTTAGACCCAAGAGAGCACAATGCTCTGGATAGCTACTCAAACAAATTACATATACCTCAGTTTCCTCTCCTGTAAAATCAAGATGGTGGGGGGGGGGTGGCGGCTGCGGTGGCGGCGGCGGCGGCGGCGGCGGCGGCGGTGGTGAAGGTGTTGGCAGTGGTGGTGGTGGTGGTGATGGTGGTGGTGGTGATGGTGGTGGTGGTGGTGGTGGTGGTGGTGGTGGTGGTGGTGGTGGTGGTGATGGTGGCGATGTGGTGGTGATGGGGTGGTGATGGTGGTGGTGGTGTGGGGGGGGTGGCGGCTGCGGCGGCGGCGGTGGCGGCGTTGGCGGTGGCGGTGGTGGCGATGTGGTGGTGGTGGTGGTGATGGTGGCGATGGTGATAATGCTGATGACAATGATGATTATGCTGGTTAGTTTTTATTTCCAACTTATGAAAACCTTGGAAGTCACCTGGGAAGAAAGAATCTTAGTTGAAAAATTGCCTCCATTAGATTGGTTCAAGGCCATGTCTGTGAGAGATTGTCTTGACAATGATTGCTCTAGGAGGGCCCAGCACTGTACTGGGTAGGTAGGCCTGGAATGTGGAGTAAAACTCCCTGAGCATGAGCTAGAGAACCAAGTCCCATGATTTATGATTCAGTTTCTGCCTTTACTTTCCTCAGTGATCGATTGCTGCCTGGAAGTGCGAGCCAAATAATCCCTTTCATCCCCTTCGGTCAATGTTTCATCACAGCAACAGAGGTCAGACTAGAAAAACGATGATAATGATAATTATGGTAATGGTGATGATGGTGGTGGTGATGATGATAAAGCTATAGAAATGATTAACTTGGCATTTCCCATTATTAGCCTTAATGGAACCGGGGTCTGGGTTGTTGTCTTTCCAACTGCCCAGAGCTCTGGAAGATATTTATCAGAAGCCATTATCCCATAGATACCAGCTGCACATTCTTCCAGGGTGCCAACAAAAATTGTTTCTAAACATTGCCAGGTATCCTTTGCAGGGCGAAGTCAGTTTTAATCAAGAAACACTGCTTGTGGTAACATTTGAAAAGCTCAGATACACATGCTGAGCAAGGATTTAGTAACTGGTACCTGTTAGGAGATTAAAATAATAAGGTTGAAAATAAAAGAATATGAGCAGCCAGAACTGTTTCCATTGGTGCTGCATTGGGCACATGGGCCTGGACCTTCTGCAATGCCTGTGGACCTTCTGCAATGACTCATTCCTAAGATGTAGGTGGCATTGCTAGGACCTCACATCCTTAAATCTGTGTCCTTCAGTTTCACAGTGCAGATGTCAATAGAATCACCGTGTGTGTGTGTGTGTGTGTGTGTGTGTGTGTGTGTGTGCGCGCGCGCGCGCGCACGCACCTGTGTCTGCTGAAGGACTGGGATGATCTTCCCCATAGTTTGCCCATTTCCTGGTGTTTCAAAGGCTGTCTGTCTCTCAACGGGAGCTCTTAGTGCCATGAAGTGGTCCAGGAGCATTTGCACATGCTGGATGGGCTGAGTGCCTCTCCAGTGGAGGCACTGATAGCAGAGGGTGGATAAGTGGCAGGGTGCTTTAGAAGTGTGTCAACTGTAGGAAAGAGGGACTTTGCTCCATGTTAAACCTGGCAAACGACAGACACTCTTCAGAGAGTGATATTTGAATGACTGAAACCAGTGAGGAGGAAACAAATGAACAAAGAGACAAAATAAGGAAGTCAAAATGTTAAGGTTGGAGAGATGGCTCTGTGGTTAAGAGCACTTACTGCTCTTGCAGAGGACCCACGTTCAGTTCCTATATCAGGAAACTCACAGCTACCTGTAACTCCAGCTTCCTGGGATCTGATGACCTCTTCTGGCCTCCAGGAGCATCTGCACTCACATGTACAATGCCCATACATACAAATTTTAAAACCTTAAAAGTGAGATGAGTCGCTTGTTCCCTGCTCAGATGGAGGTGTCATGCTCCCTCGTGGTTTCATCCAGCCTGGAAATTGTTCTTCCACCTACAACTGCTGGCTGATTTTCTTTTGAGAGACCATTTCCTCAAATGACTCTACATCATCTAGACAGTGTTGATGGATCCAGTAAGCATCTGGTCCACGGTGGATTGGAGTAGTACCCTCCGATGCTTTGGAAGAAGCTGATTTGCCCCAGGGCTAGGCTTCTGAACTGAACTAAGCCAATGAGTCCCTTTATAGGAATTTTGGACCTGGCTTTGAGAAAGTGAACCCTGAGTACTGACTCCATACCGTGAGCACTGGTGAGTCCGTTACTGATGACAGAGTAGAGGACACAAGCCGATGACGGAAACAAGAAAGGGGGAGGGGTCTCAATTCTTGCTGTCCCGGTCCCTCCCTTTGATTTGGCTAGGCTGTAGCATTCCTTCATGATATTTCTCATGTTTCCCTAAGTTCATGTTTCCTTATTTTGAATGGTGCCCTTGTCACTTGCAGTCTGAAGAGTTCCAACTAAGCACACAAGGCCAGGCTTCATGATAAGTCAAGTTTCTATGCCCAGTCTCTGCTCTGTGAGTGATATCAGACAGGCACCCACATCTTTATAGTAAATCATAAACACAAGGCTTGGACCTGCAGTGAGCTAACATTTTCCTTCAAAGATATTCACATCAGCTCCTAGGATGGTCAGAATGAACTAAGAGACACAATTTCCGGGGTGGGCAGTACCACCCGGCAGTGGCTCATATATAGCGTTCTGAGCGGGAAGCCCTGCTGAGCGCCTTCTTGCCCTGCCCTCTTGCTGGTGGGTGTATCTGCGCTGCTGCTGCTGCTCCCGCAGCCATCCTTAGTTACATTGAAAGCCAACTTTTTCAACCTTCCTATGAGGCCTAGAGAACAGCATCTCCCCCAGGAATCCTGGAGGCAGCCAGCAGCAGACTGGACTGCTGGAGCACCCACCCTCAGTAAATGAGCCCCTAACCAGTTCTCACCTTCTCCGGGGCAGACAGCCATTGTTGGAATTCCTAGTCCATTTGTGCAAGCCCATCTAATAAATCCTCTTTGTAGTCTATACTCATTTTATTGGTTTTATTCCTCTAGAGAACCCTGGCTAGCCCAGCTTCCATAAGAAATAGATCAGAAGTTGCTTCATAACGAAGATGCCGATACTATAGAAACTGAAGATGGAGAATTTATTGGAGCAAGAAGAGTGATCTTTCAACTGATGTACTCAAATATTTCTATTACCTCAAGTCCCAGTTTCCCCCTCTAGTCTATGAACATTCGTCTGAAGCCCTCAAGCAAGTGAGAGAGCAATTTGATTAAGCCTTCACTACCTGTGCCGTCTTAAGTTGACACTACATTGTGAACATGTCTGCTCGCTGCATACTAACTTGTAGTGACAATAGACTGAAACGCTCGTTCATCTACATAGTTCAGATGCTCACACCTAGAAAATGGAAAGACAGCCTTTATCTACTACCAGACATTTTTACAGGCCCTGTCCAATGTAATCTGTCTTCTGATTCTCACAAATACACAGAGGGGTGCAGGAAGTATTGGTCTGATGCCACCACTCTCACTCTTCTGTTGAGATCCTTCTGAGATCTACAGACATCGCCTGTAAGGATTTGCTGAGTTCTCGGGGTTAAGGGGAATCCTGATTCTTGCTGTCAAGGAGTATGTGCAAGCAAAGAGGGGCTGACCCATGATGAACAGAAGCTAGAACAATGTGAGCGAGGCCCTTCTTCACCCTATTTACAACATGAGCACTGGGACCCAAACCTTTTTATACAATAGAAGGACATCTGGGGAGATGGCTCAGTCAGTAATGCACTTGCTATGTGAGCATAAGGACTCGGATTTGATTCCCAGCACCCATGCCAGGCATGGGCAGCATGTGCCTATAATCCTAGAGCTGGGAAGGTGGGGAGAGACAGACCCCAGGAGCTTACTGGGAAGCCAGTCTGGCCTAACTGGCAAGTTCCATCTTCAGTGAGAGACCCTGTCTTAAAAAAATATGGTAGTAAGTCTGGAAAATATTTTCTTACGGTTACTCTTTACCCACATTTCTATTCTGTACTCCATAGCAAATATAGGGTCTCAGAAAAGTACATGTGTGGATAGTTCTACTTATGTGCTTAAAACCTTCCTTGCCTTGTCTGGTCTGGAATGGGGCTTAGGAAGCCCCACAGAACCATCCAGGGCTTTTTTCTGATTATCTATTTTTGTTCCACCTCGCAGTTGTCTCATCTCAAACAAACTGTATCTTCCTAGTTTCCAGTCCTCCTTGTCTCAGTTTTCCACCCCTCATCCTTAGCTCAGGAGAGCCCAGAATCCCGTGTTTTAGTTTGCATGATACAGTACTAAATAGTCATCAATATCTGTCATGGATGAACAAAAAAGTGATAAACACATGGCTGTCATGTTCCCAAAGACAGACCCTCACCATACCATTCATAATGTCCTGTGTTGGATCCTAATGTCGGATCCCCATGGAGGACCCCATGTGTGTTAGTTCCCTGTGGAGGATCCCAGGGAAGGATATCTTTGGAGGATTACCATGTTGGATCCTATGGAGAATATCCATGTTGGATCCAAGCATCGGATCCCCCGTTGGATCACTGCATTAGATCCTATGTTAGATCCCTGTGGAGGAGCTTTGGTGTCTATTACTTTATCTTCCTTCTCACCATCTTCAAGTCTTTCATGTAATACAATTTGTCCCTAGGTCTCTCTGCTCAGTGTATTCTGTGCTGGACCACACACCCAGCTTTCAGCTTGAAGTGCATTTATTTTGAATTGTCTTTGAGCTTGCATTGCTCACCCCAACCTAAAATAATAACTAGACTTTTTCTAACTCAATGCCAACCCAGGCTTCCAGTTTTAACAACCACATTGCTTTTATAAATCTTTGTCCAGCAAGAGATTTTTTCCTTCCTGTGTTTGTGTGTTTTCTACTTCACTGACCCTCTTTTTCTCGCTTTCTCTCTCTTTTTTCTTTCTTCCTACGCATTACACCTTACCCTTCTCCATCCCTTATAGTCAAGAGGTGTTTCCAGCTATTTCATGTGTGGGTATATTCCTAATGGAACATGACCCAACACAGCAAATAGATGACTGAGCATGCACATTTGTTGTAGCATTCTTCACGAAAGCCAAGGTCTAGATTCTGCGTAGATGTCCACCAACATAAACAGGTAAGAACGTGTGAATACATACAGTGGAGATTTACTTAGCTATAAGGGATGAAATTGTGTCCTCTGCAGGAGATGGGTGAAGATGGAGATCAACATGTTAAGAAAAAGAGACATAAAAAGGAAGAACCAGTAAGACACATTTTCTCTCATATGTGGAATCTAGATGCTTTGGGTGCACGTATTTGTGTGTGTACATATGACATAAAAGCTAAAGATTTTGACAAAATTTATAGTCATGATGGAAGCACACCTCTAGTGGGTCTGTGAGAGTATTTATAGGAAGAGTTAATTGAGGAGGGGAGACCCACCCTGAATGTGGGCAGCACCATCCCATTCAGGGGTCTTCACCTGAATAAAAAGGAAAGAGAGCTGAGTACCAGCATCCATCTGACTCCTCCTCCTTCTCTGCTCCTTCTCTTCCTCTTCTTCTTCTCCTTCTCCTTCTCTCAGACAACATATCCTGAACTTGCTCTGCTTCTTAACGGTATAAAATATCTCATGTTCTTGCCACCATGACATCCCTGCCATAATGGGCTGTACCCTCAGACTGTGAGACAAAACAAGCAAACCCTCCTTCTTTATGCTGTTTCTGTTAGGTGTTTTGTCAAAGGAGCAAGAAAATCAATTACCTCAGGGATTGTTGAGGAGGGCCCAGACAATGGGAGGTGGGGAGACTGAGAGGGGAATAGGAAACCAGTGTGAGCAAAGTACATAACACAAATGTATAAAGGTGTCATAAGAAAACCCAGTATTTTTAAAGCTAATTAAAATTTTCAGGAGAGATATTTAGGGGTTGTTGAATAAGCTCTATCCAAACCTTGAACTTCTTGATATCTATTTTTTTTTAAGACAGAGTCTCACAGATTCTCATTTGACCTTCAACTTGATACTAGCAGAAGATGGCTGCGAACTTCTGATCCTCCTGCCTCAGCCTCTTGAGAGCTGGGATGACAGGCATGTGCCACCATGTTCAGTTAACACAGTGCTAAGGATGGGTGCCTAGATCCATGCATGCTAGGTAAGCAGTCTGGCCACTGAGTCACATCTCCTGCCCTCTTCAGTGTCGAGATGTTTAATGGCACCATTTCTGAGCTGAAATTCTTCCTCCTGTGTACTTGTAAATGTATCAATCTGAAACCTTAAGATTCTTACTGAAAATGTGCTAATCGTTCTTTAAGCCCCAAGCCAAACAAACCCCTTCATGCTTCCTCTCCACCTCAGCCGTGCCACTGCCTTTGAGTCCTGATGCTCCCTGCACCTTTGGAACAAGCTTTTGCTTGTGATATTCTGTTTGTACACATCGGCTTTATCTTCCTTGCAAAATGGAAAGGTACTTGACAGATGAAATCTGTCTTACTCATCTTTATTTTCCCCACGACACTTGGACACATTTTTCTAGATGTTTAGTCAGTCAGTGTTTAGTGACAAAAACCAGAAACCTGCCCAGACTAACTTAACGGTTTCTTTAGAGACTGGGGATTGACAGATGGTCCCTTACTGCCTGCCCAGCATCCATTTTCTCTTAACAGCATCCTGCTGTTCCTTTGGGACTGTCTTTATGCTTGTTCCTAGTCCTTATGGTTTGGCTGGGGCTGAGTACACTGTGAGTTGGGAGAGTGGGTAGAGTTTCAACCAATGGGACCCAGTATTTGGTTCATAGGTGAACACGTGACACAAACCATTTGGTAAGTATTAGTCTCTCAATTTCCCAAAACTTAATGTGTGTGAAGGATGTTTTCTCCACTGTGATTACTAATCTAGAACATATTCTCTCCCCCCTGTCTCTCTGAGTGTGTGTGTGGACACACACACACACACACACACACACATTCCCGAACACTTGTGTTTTTGTGCAGAAGCCAGAGGCAAGGTTTCTCACTGAACCTAGAACCAAACTGATGGCCAGTCAGCCCCAGTAATCCTGTTGTCTCTGGCCCCATCTCATTACAGCTCTGGGCTTATAATCTCACAGGCAGCCGTACGCAGGGTTTTACATGGGTTCTGTGGACTCAAAACCTGGTCCTCATGCCTGCACAGTGGCTGTGCTTTTATACTGTGAGCCATCTCCAAGCCTACTAAGCCATAGCTTCTAGAGAGCTTTGTGGGGAGTCTGAAAATGAGACCAATCCAAAAGAAGGCACATGAGAGACCTGAAGGAATTTAGAAGACCACAATAATACTGTGCCCTCCCCCATCAGTCACTAATTAAGAAAATGTCATGCAGCTGGATCTTATGGAGGCATTTTCTCAATTGAGGTTCTCTCCTTTCAGATGACTCTAGCTTGTGCCAAGTCAACATAAAACTAGCCAAGACACAGGTGGAAAGTAGCTGCTTTGGAGATGGCTCAGTCAGGAATTCTCATGCCATGCAAACAAAAGGACCTGATTTTAATCCTTAGCACCCATGTACAAAGCAAAGAAAAGTGACACACTCTTATAAATCACAGTGTTGTAGTGGTGGGGACAGGCAGATTCCCTGAGGCTCACTGGTAAGCCATTCTAAAGAAATCAATAAACCTCAAGCCAATAAGGAACCCTGTCTCCCAAAACTGGATGGAATCCTGCCTGAGGAAAAACACTGAAGTTCACCTCTGGCCCCTATAGGTGCACACATGCATAAGTGCATGAATCCTACACACATGTGCCTGCACACCCATGCAAGACAGTAAGTACAGGTGGAATGCTCATGGAGTCACCAGCTCCAGCCCTGGCTGAGCTCCTCACTGGATGATTACAGAACCCTTCCCGCAATCAGACAGCTATCCTGATCTTGGACTTTCAGTGGACCAAAATAATGTCTGTAGTAAAATCCAGTCCTAACTTCTGGTTGCCTTAATTGGGACACAAAGTAGAAAGTCCCCCTTCTGTCTATAGAGATCAGTGTAAGGGGAGAAGCCACCAGCCAGGGTGCTAATCATGTCCTCAGACAGACCCCATCTGGGTCTCCTATCTCCCACTAAAAATGTGTCCAAGTGGGAGGTGATTAGAACAAAATGGTATTGACCTTGGGAGAGTTTAATGCTTGTCTGAAGGAGTCACTTCCCACAAGAGCAGATTGTTATGAGACAGCAAGCCTGACCCCTTGGATATATTCTGGCTTCCAGACTCTCCATGAAGACTCCTCTTGTACTGGCTCCTGCCATGTTGATATCCACCATCTTGTATCACCAATTAAGGCTCCCATACTGGGATAGGACACAGAGTACCACCTTGATGGATGTTTGGCCTTTAAACTGAAAGCTTTGTTAAGTCTCTCTGCTTTATACAGTACTCAACTTTCTGTAGTTTGTTATAACAACAGAAAATAGTCTAGTATAGGGTTCGACAGCTTTAAATAAAAAATCCACAAGGACACAAAGTAGACTCTTAGGTACTCAAGATGATGGGAAGGAGAAGGATTGTTTAATCAGCAGAGTATTACTTTTAGAGTGGTGAACTAGTCTTGAAACTAGATAGAAACAGTGGTTGTGAGACACTTAAATGTACTAAATACTATTGAACTGACACTCAAAAAGATGAATTGATGTTATGAATTTTATCTCAATGTCTAAATATTTCTTTCATACATTTATGTGTGTGCATGAGCCTATGCAAGTGTGTGGGCACCTGAGCAGGCCAGAAGAAGGTGTTAGATTCCCTGGAGCTAAAGTGACAGGCAATTGTGAGCCTCCACGTGGAATCTGGGAACCAAGCTCATGTCCTCTGCAAGAGGAGCAAACACTCAACTGCTGGTCCATCTTCCAGGCCTTCTCCCCGGTTTTTGGTTTGTTTGTTTGTTTTTGTTTTTTGTTTTCGAGACAGGGTTTCTCTGTGTAGCTTTGCACCTTTCCTGGAACTTGCTTGGTAGCCCAGGCTGGCCTCGAACTCACAGAGATCTGCCTGCCTCTGCCTCCCGAGTGCTGGGATTAAAGACGTGTGCCACCACCACCCGGCCTCCTCATTTTTTAAAAAAATATTTGGGAACTACCAGTTTAGACAGTCATCACAGAAGTCATCTGCTGGCTGTGAGGGTCACTTCTCAGCCTGAGTGTGGTCATCTGCAAAGGACAGACTAGTGGTGGTACCCATATCTTGGTCTTAATGTGAAGCTTACATAAGGAAACGATTCAGAAGTCTCAAGTAAATGAAAACGACCTTCCATGAAGTCCCCTTTGGTAGGAATCCTTGATGGCCTTGCCCTGCCTGGATGGACCCCTGGAAGCACTCCTTCCTGGGTCTTAGCAGGAAAGGATGTGGTGCTATGTCTAATTCTCACTAGGCACTGCGAATTTTCTTGCCCTTCTATTTCTCTCTTCCCACTGAGTCACTCTGGGAACCCAGCATGCACGAGCCAAATTTTTCTTTCCCAGCCTGCTTCACAGACTGCCAAAAAATCCTGATGGAGGGAGACAGAGTCCGGGATGAATTGCTGCTCTCTACAGTCAATACCTGTTCCGAGGCTACCCTGAAAGTGAGTGATTACTGACTGGGATAGCTTGCTGAAATGGGCTGATGAATTGGGACCTGCACAGTCACAATAAAGATTGCCACACTGTTAGGAGACCAGATTAGATTTTTCTGGACTGCAATGGGCTGCAATCATCTTGTTATGTCAGCGTGTTTATTGTTTGGAGCTCAGACTTATTTTCTTTGTGCAAGATGCATACAAAATCACTGCTGGGCACACTAAAATAATTTGGGTAAGCATTCATTTAATCCCAATGGTGTCCCCCATTAATTAGCAGAACAGGTTGCTCTGCTAGGGGTGGAGGATGGTTTCCCTGGATCTCTACAGAATACTATATCTCGGTGGAAATTTCACACCCAGTAAATTGCTAATGAAAATGTCATTTTCCTGCTGAGTTTACCTGACATACTATTTATCTTGGCCCTGCCATTAGAGATAGAATTACTGTCAGATTTACTACAAAAAAGACTGAATTGATTTTTAATTATGGTTTCTGGAACTAAAGGTTAAAGACGGTTTAAGGGAAAGGAGCCGTGGTTTTCTTCTTAAGTATTCCTATGCTTGCTGGGTACTGCATAGTCAGACTGGAAGTCAGGGCTGCCTTTTGTACCAAGGGTGCATCCCAGCTACCCCTTCAAACTTTTCCTCAGAAGAGGAAGGTCACACCAACGCCTCTATATCCCTGCCTCCACCCCTTTAGCAGGCCCAGGGTGTCAGGGCGTCAAAGTGGAACAGATTGCTTTGGTTTGTGTAACAAGGGTCGCTAAAAATTGCAATCTTACCTTCGCAGGCGACTCGGGGAATAGTCGGATAACTTCACACAGGCATTTCATATACAGGCAATTATAGGGAGATAGATTGGGGTGTCCAGAGGAATCATAAGTTTCCTCTGCCTGATTTATAAGCCATATCCTTATTTTTTCATAATGCCATTTATAATATCAGCTCCATCTAGACAGCTGTCTGTGGGAGTTGCTTTCTCCAAAGCCCATGTAGGCAGCTGCTGGCAAGGGCCAGAAGCTGGACATAAACTCCCATGCAGAGCTAATCTACAGGGAGACGATGGGCTCAGACTATAGGCTTAAGCCTAAGTTTGAGGCCCTGTTCTACTGCTCATGAGCTCTGAGGTGACAGGCAACTGTCTTAACTTCTCTGACTTTAACAAGAGTTTGCTGTGGAGCTGTCTTCCGTAACTGAGTCTTGTAAATGGAAGGATATTACCTTGCACGTAGTGTGCATTTGATAAATTATTCATTATTAGAAGGACTGGTGATAGTGGCTGTACCCAGAATTATATATCCTGGATGTACCCATGTGTATAGTGTCCCTAGACTATTTAGATACATACTAAGTCCCCTTTGTCACTGTGCAAAAAAACAGTTTCCATTGCCCAGCTCCCTCTTGGCTCCCCACTACTCAGGCCCTTTCTACTGAGTCATACTTGGTCATTCTCAGAATGTACTTCTCACTCTGATATTTCAACCACCATAGAGCCCAGAGTCCCTGCTATGTCTTCCCTTCATCCCTAGTTTAGGATAAAGAAGAGGAGAAACAGGAAGACAAGCAGCACTCGGCACCTTAGCACTTGGAGCTGGATGCACTGAGGTCCTGAAAGGAGCTCCATTCTGTCCCTTGCCTTGCTTCCCATAGGGAGCCATACCTCAGCCCTCCTGATATGTTCTTTCTGCCTCAAACAAAAGAGATTATTGGAAGGAAGAACATGAGTGTCTCACAGTGATATTTTGGTACTAAAGGATGTCTTAAAATAGCATCCTCACACTTTTCAGTGGGGCAGGAAGGACCTGAGCGGAGAGAGAACATTAAGTCTGGAAAAGCCAAAATGATTGCTAGGCATTATCTTCCCCTGATGGGTAAGAGGGCTCTTGGCAAGAAGGAGCGGCGCACTCCAACTGATGGGCTGCTGGGAGAAGAGAGGAGCCTTGTGATTAAGTGAAGGCTGACATGCCCCACAAAAGTCAGCACTGGGGAGACCCAGCAGGGTGGGCAGTAGTAAGGAAGGGGGGACCAGTGAGCCTGAAACCTTGCACACAGAACTCAGGGAGTCTGTAAGTGGTCCTACCAGGGCTTCAGCCGTTGAGGTCAGCACAGGCCTAGCACAGATTCCCTGGAGGGAGATAGAGGAGGGCCATTACCTGGCATATCCCATCCTTGGCAATTAGTTCAGTTGGTAGAGTTACTGCACACCAGGCACAAAGCCCTCCTGTGACCACAGACCTGGGGAGGTGGAAGCAGGAGGATCAAGAATTTAAGCTCTTCCTAGGTTATACAGTGAGTTGGAGGCCAGATGCCTCAGATACCCGAGACCCCGTCTCAACACAATACAAAATAAAAACTCCATACTCAATATGCCTTTCCCCCAGCCTTCATCCAAGGGGCCCTTCTGTCTTCTTCTGCATTGGGAATCAGCACACCTACCCCTGAGTGGCCATATGTGGAAGATATTTAAGGTACAGCCATCCAGGAAGCAAAATGGAAGATGCTGCGCAGGCCCTTACGTAAGCATCTAAAATATAGTGATTTAAAACCGAAAGAAGTTGCATTTGGCCAAAGGACTCTGGCTTGCTGCCCTCTGCCCTCTGTAGCTCTCACATTTTTTCGCTGTTAACATCCACAGGGCTAAGACCCTGCATTCTGGCCTGTTGTGTCCCTCAGCCTAGCCCAGTCCCCGCAAATTGATTCTACAAGAAACAGTTAAGGGGCTGCAAAGAGTTAACCAGTGCAAACCGGTTTGAAATGACCAGCGTGGAGAACAGCTATTTTTTCCTGTTATGCAAGGAAATGATTGGGGACATTGGTGAAAAAGAGTTTCTGCCCATGAGTCAGTGAAAGCAGATCATGTTTCAAAGTGAGGGTAGTGCCTCTTGGTCTGTTCTGGAGCTGGGCTGGTGATTTGTGGAGGAGGGCGAGACTTACTAATGCTATATACATGTTCGTGTCCAGCTTGGCTGCAAGGTATATACATCCATGGGGTAAGATAAGGCGTCTGCATGCCAGGCTTATTTTTCTTCAGAAACCTCCCATCATAAACTATCTAGCCAGCCAACTATAGAGAAGTCTGGATTTCTTCAGACAAGGCCATCAACAGCAGATCAGTGATCTTTCATTTATTCATTTGTTCAGTATATACCATTCGTTAGATATAGTCCATCTTTGGAGATTAAACATATGCATCCTGGGCTGAGGAAATGGCTTCATTTGTCAAGTACCTGCTGTGCTTTAAGTCTGAGTCTCAGATCTACAAAATGGCCAGGAATAATGATGGCGCATGCCTATGAGTCCAGCAACCAAGATGCAGAATCAGGAAGATCCCTGAGTCTTGCCCGCCAGCCTAACTGAATCAGTAAGCTCCAGGTCACAGTGAGGGACACTGTTTCAAAGTCAGGTGAACAGCATTCCTAAGGAGTGCTTAGACACACAATACATTTGAGGGTTCAATTCTCTATGTAGAAAAACAGTTGCGTAAATAGATCAATACTGAATAATCTCCTGAGTGCTCAGGTAATGAGCTACCCAGACAAGACTGGAAATGGATAAGAGGCCCCTGTGCTCAGCCTGGAGGTGATAGAGAGGGCCTTCACAGCAGGGGAGACAGTAAGTCTAAGAATTTCAAAAGGCAGAGACAGGTCACCAGCAAGCATAAAAAGCAGAAGAAAACATAGCACATGAGAGAACTGTCTTTAGAGCTAAACAATTGTGTGTAAGTGTCAGTATGGTGTGTTTTTGTGAATCTGTGTGTGCATGTACGTTTGTACATGTGTGTCTGAGTGCATGTGTGTGTCTCTCTACTTCTGTGTCTCTTTGTGCATGTGTGTGTGAGTGTGTGTCTATGTGTGCATATGTATGTCTCTGTGTCTCTCTGTGTACCTGTGTCTGTGCATGCATGTACCCTGAGTGGAACAATACTGAAGGAGAAGGGCAGAGGATTAGGCTTAGCATCTAGGCAGCAGGAGGAAACGGAAAGCCTTCTCTGCTCCCCTGGTGTCTGTCCTTTATGCTTAATGCCACAGGAGTCCATCGGGAAGCAGAATGATTTGTTCATATTTTGCATGTTAGAGATGGGTCCTGTTGCCCCTATGGTTTGCAGCCTGAGTCCTTCTAAATTTGGCTCCAGGTTCCTTTTAAATGAAATTCAACTCCTGAGCATGCAGTTTCCCCCTTTCTTTTCTATTAATTCTTTGAGAATTTTATACAATGAGTTTTGATACTATTCACCCTCCTCCTCTCCCATCTCCCCCCAGATCCACCCTCTCCTTTCCTACCCTCCCAGCTTTGTGTCCTCTTTTTTTCTTTTTTCATCCATCAAGTCCAATTTGCTCTGCCCATATATTCATGGATGTGTGGTCTTCCAATGGAGCATGGTCAACCTACCAGGTGCAACATTCTTAAAGAAAATTGACATTGCCTCCCCCAGAAGCTATCAAGTGTCAATGGCTCTTTGGTCAGGGGTGGGTCTTCATGCCCACCTTCTATCTCCATGCTGGATTTGGTTTGGCTTGAGCTATATGGGGCATAACTCCTGTGAGGACATGACACACGAGCAGTTACTCTTCTGTTTCTGGAGGACACTGTTTAAGTTGGTGCTGACCCGGAAACTTCACTCTTCCTGGTTGCTTACAGTGCTGGAGGCTGCTGTGCATGCTGCTGGGAGAAATAATTCTCAGTCTTACTCAGCCATGAACTCTGTGGTAAAGACCCGCCTGGCAAGCCACTCCCAGTGAGCATGCATTTAGGCTGACACTTTCCTGCTTCTCCAGTTCCCCACCTTTACATCCCTGTCTCCTCTCTGTCACACACTCCACAACCCAGCCAGTCTGTAGAATTTGATTCTTCCCTTAGTACATCACTCAGTTTGTATCAGTCATCTATGGTTGTACAACAAATAGCCCCAATTTAGTGGATTAAAATTCAAACATTGACTATGTTTCCAAAGGTCAGGGATCGAGGAATCCAAGGGTCATTCCAGCTCAGGGTAGAGACCATTAAAGGTTGGATGAGGACATCAACCATCTGAAGGCATAACTAGAGATGGAGTGCTTACTCTCAACATGAAGTACTATATAGCATTGGATGCCAGGTCTCAGCTCTTCACTAGCTGTAGGCAAGAGGCTTCAGCTCCTCATTGGTTATGGGCAGGAGGCCTCAGCTTCTCATTGGCTGTGAGCAGAAGGCCTCAGCTTCTCACTAATTGTGGACAGTAAACCTCAGTTCCTACCATGTAGACCCATATTTAGTGGAATAGGAATTTAGCTCCAACTTTTTAAATCTGAGTTTCAAGATGTCTTTTTAAGACAATTCATAATTTAATGGCAATGCCCATTTATCTAAGCCAATGGCTCTAAGCTGGGGAGGTTTCGTCCTTCTCTCTGGAAGTAACTTTTTGTAGTCACAAGCAGACCAGGGTGTGCTACTGGCATCTAGTAGTTCAAAGCCTTGGGCTGTGTATAAGCATCCAAGAAGACACAGGACCCCCTACACTCCCGACCTCCACCCCTCACACCACTCACATTCATTCTATCCTACCCCACACACCCACACCCCACCCACCCCAGCCACAGAGAGTAATCCAGCTCAACCTCAGTAAGGCATAGGCTGAGAAACACGTATCTAAGCTGGCGTGACTGTCTGGGTTTAGGAAAATGGGGCTTGCTCTCTCTCAAGCCCGTGTTTTCTGCTGTCGAATAGCAAACAGCCAAGTTCAGTGGTAAATGTCTGTAGACCCAGTTTTTAGGAGGCTGAGGATCATGAGTAGGAGAATGGCCTGAGGTACTTAGTGAGACCCTACAGCACATAAAACACTTACACAGTCATGCAAAGGAATGTGTCCCTGTCCTTAGACCGATGTGACAATGGCATCTGCCCGAGTTTTAATTTGACAGACATAAGCCATTGTTGCACTGGTCTGAGGAAACTGTGGAGACTGGTTCTCCCCATATGCCCAGTCCACCTCAGTGCCTGGCATGCTCAGGACTGACAAGATAATTCATCACCACTTGTTGAGTTGAACCCCACTAGCTTTGTTCTTAAAAAAAA
The DNA here is from genome assembly GCA_902168325.1 of Peromyscus nudipes. Lineage (NCBI taxonomy): Eukaryota > Metazoa > Chordata > Mammalia > Rodentia > Cricetidae > Peromyscus > Peromyscus nudipes. The sequence goes on along the minus strand of CABHPH010150925.1, from coordinate 24,801 downwards.
AGCACATTTTATGTAATATTACGATACTTGAGACTACAAATATTTACACTCAGGGTGATTACAGCTTTCAATTTGGGCCAAAGAGTTTGTAGAAAACACACTATTAACTGTTTTCTTGAACTGAGAAGCATTGCAAATTTGAGGAAATATGGCAATGCCATTTGTATCTGTTCTACCAACTCTGAGCAGGAGAAGGCAGCTTGCCAATTCCTCTATCTGTCTCCTATAGATACGGTTTAAGTGTCTATGCATTAGCTGGTTGCTTTACTTTGGTCATCTCCAATATAACCAGCTTAAACAACTCAAATATATTATCTGGACGATTAGACCACAGTCCATCAGGAATCTTACCAGGGTTAAATCAGGATTTTGGATGGGGCTGCATTCTTTCTGAAGGTTTTTAAAGGAGAACCAGTGGGCTTTACCAGTTTAGGGGTCACCTACCTTCTGGGCCCTTCTTCCACCAAAGGTCTTCCTGGCAATGGAAGGTCTCATTCTAGGTTGCTCCAGCCAGATCTCTATGATCCTCTCTGTGGCTCAGCTTCTCTGCCTCTTCCTTCTACAGTTAAGGACTTACAAGGAGATTGAGTATCTGGAGAACCCAGGCTAAACTCAGTGTTTTAGTAGTAGGTGCTTATTAGTTCAATTTCAGCCACGACGTCTACTGTCCCTTTGTCATCTCACCTCACATAGTCAGAGGCCCTGGATTCAAATGTGGGGTGTGTGTGGTGTGTGTGTGTGTGTGTGTGTGTGTGTGTGTGCACGTGCACATACCCACAAGTGTAATCATGTGGATGTGTGCACATGTAGATGTGGGTGAGTGTGTGCACATGCATTTGGAGGCCAGAGGTCAATGTCAGGCGTCTTCATCAACCACTCTCCATCTTACTTTTTGAGACAGGATCTCTCACTGAACCTGGAGCTCACTGATTTGGCCAGTCTGGATGCCTGATGAACTTTAGGGATCTGCCTGTCTGCATCTCCCCGGTGCTAAGATTACAGATGCATGCCACTGCACCTGGCTTTATTATGTGGCTGCTGGGGATCCGAACCCAGGTCCTTGTGATTGTATGACAAGCACTTTACCCACTGAGCCATCTCCCCAGCCCCCAGACATGGGCATCGTTGTAAGGGAGGGTGTTGATCTTCCTACTGTATTAGGAACAGTGAAAAAAGATAATTAGAGCCCTCTGGTCCTGCAGAGGTTCCTTATATCACATCTCATGACATAGAGAATGAGTCACACAAACCAAATCACCAAGTCAGAGGGATGGATCCAGCCACTGCTCCCAGACAGTGGTACCAGGGTGGCTGTTACCCCAGGCTTTTGTTCCTGGCTGAAGTGAAACTTCCTCTTTCTCTATCAGCAAGTGGAGCCTCTACACCTCCACCTCACAGCTCCACAACCCACATATCATGTCGCCCAGAATGTGGCTCTTCAGAAATCTATTCTGTGACAAGCCCAGTGGTTTATGACACAAATATTGTATTTTGCACACTTCATTTGCAGTTAAATTATTGAACAGCTGACAACATGGGCTATGTTCTGTTTCTTAGTGAAAATCCATTAGAGAGCATTTTTTTTAGTTGTTGCTGTTAAATTAGGGCTTTAACGTTTCCAGACATGAAGAGTGAATTTATTTTACAATGATTAAAAATCATTTGGTAATTAGATTTGAATGACTGAGAGTTATTGGAAGAGCCAAGCCTCATGCTTTGCTTCCAAAGACATGACTCTGGGGCTCACATTTTGATGATATTTGCTCATGTGTCACTTGGCAATTTTATAAAGCAAGGTAATGAGTCCAAAGAGGAAATAGCCAATGAGGGCTGAGACCCAGAAAACAAGTCTCCAGAAAAGGTTTTCATTTTTATTCAGTTCTGAGATGGTTCAGGGCTGGAGTATGAAGAATGAGTCACCCCACCTTCTTAGCAATTGGACTATGGGTTGCCTATGACAGGTCATGGCATTAATGCTAGGCAGCCAGTGGAAACAAGACAAGTGAGTTTGGTTTATTAAGGAGGAGTGGGGACTGTGGAAAATAGGAGAGCCTTGTCTTGCTTAACTAAGTAACTGCCACTCAGTTCCAAATGAATTTTTCCAAAAGTGGATAGGAGGGCAGTCTTGCCAGATTTTCCAACTTCTCCTAAGAAAACAAATTTCTTTCATTTCTGGTAAAATTTCAAAATGTTAAAATTTAAAATGGAATGTTAATACAACATTTTAAAAACTCAGATCAAGCCAAACCTGTATATATTCGAGTGTAGCTCAGAAGCTATTCACTTGGGATTCTTGGTTGCCTGGAAGAGCATGTACTGTGGCTCGTGCAATGCTAAGCGATGCTCCTCAAAATTTGGATGTAAACACACAGCGAGGTGTGTTTACAGAGTAGATCCTTAGTCTGTTAGCCAATTGCCCACCTCACCTGAGCTTGTGCATCGGCTAGTGTTAATGGCCTTGGCCAAATTACTAATCATCTTGGTGTATATTTGGGTTTCATCTTTGTGACAGTTTGAGTGTAAGAAGCCCCCCACATGGGGGGCATGTGTTTGGGCACTTGTTACCCAGCTGGTGGCATTGTTTGGAGAGGCTGTGGAACTTCTAAGAGATGGGCCCTCACTGGAGGAAGGGGGACTGCTGGGAGACAGCCCTTGAGGGTTATAGCTAGCCCTTTTTACGGTCTAAGCTCTCTGCTTTGTGATCCCCGAGATGTAGTCAAACAGCCTCATGCCCTGCTGTCACAGACAGGTGCAGCAGCTAAGCCTTTCCTACCATGATGGACTGTGTCTCCTGAACCATGTATAAGTTCTTTTCTGTGACCCCGCAATGGGGAAAGTATTAATATGATCTTCCATTACCTTGTAAACAGTACCTCTTACAAGACCATTATAAAAGTTGAGAATTGATTCCTGCTGTAGTTCCATAATCACTGGTTGCTGGAAGAGCTTGCACTGTTGTGTCTGACTAGGAAAGAAGATAACTCCCTGCTAGTGTTCAGATGACCTAGACAGAGGTCACATGTTTAAGACATGTAACTACATACTTGCCCATGTGCATTTCTGCTGGAGAAACTTGTCTATTATTGTCTCAGAATTGATTTAAGAGCAGGACCAAAAAATGAGATCTATGATGTGGGCATTAAGATGCCAGCAGCCTATTTCATTAACACTTGATAAGCATGTTCACTAATACAAATGAATGTCCTGAGCCTCTGAGTCAACTCAATGGCTTACTTTGAGTTGTTTAGAGTTTAGAGCATTTGAGAGTTTAGAGCAAGTACAAACACAGTCAGGCTGTTTACCATTCTTCAGTGGCTCCTATTGCCCTTGGGATAACTCTAGATGGTTTAGTATGGCATTGAGGGATTCTGGCACCTGGTTCCACCCCATCCCCTCTTTGCATGAGAGCCTTCATCCCAGTCCTTATGAGCTCTCTGCAATCTCAGTACATTCTGTGCTGTTTTGCATCTAGAACTTGCACATTATTCCCCCTGCATGAGCTACTTTCTTTCTCCTTATCTTTTTAATTGATTACCTGTTTGTTTAGTGGCTCTCAGAGGCACAGAGCTGAAGTTAGCGTATTTCCTGATCCACGGCATGTCATCAATGGCCAATGGTGACCTTATTTGGCTATTTATCTATTTTGTTGCTCATCCATTTTGTTCCCACAAATGATCTCCCTTCCTCAGTAGGTGCCCTTTCTCGTGTGTGTGTGTGTGTGTGTGTGTGTGTGTGTGTGTGTGTGTGTGTGT
>CABHPH010150925.1:0-21039 GCA_902168325.1 Peromyscus nudipes | reverse complement strand
TGTGTGTGTGTGTGTGTGTGTGTGTGTGTGTGTGTGTGTGTGTGTGTTATGTACAGGTAAATGTGAAAAACACAATCATTTTGATTTTTAATGTTTCCATCAGCATGCATAGTATCGTACTGTAAGCTCACCCTGGGGCTTTTCTCACTCAGCGCTGTCTTTTCCCCATCCATACTGCTTTCTGTACATTAGCTCAGCTCACACACCCCCATGCTGGTTGATTTTGTATAATGCACAACTATAGTAGCCTGCTTATTTAGCCCCCTGGTGAACCTCCAAATAGCCTCCATCTTCTTAAATCTTCACATAAACCTGAAGCCACAAGCTTTGGACATGTGAAAATCCCCATGAAATAAATACCTAGTAGAAATGAATAGGTGATGTTTAAATTGATCCAAGCCTACCAGGGCAGTTATCTGGATGGTGTTGCCAGTTCATCCTCCTGTCAGAAGAGGGTGTGGCTTCCAGGTTCATGGTTCTTGGCATTCGTCATCTTTCTCCAGCTCTGTCTTCTTGGGTACAAAACACTATCTCATCCTCTAGACTGAGGTTTTGTTTTCTTTTCTGCTTATAAAAGCGGTTAAATTAGGCCAAGAGAGAGCCCAGGTTGGAGAGCTCTGTCTGGTTCCTCCCCCTTGGAGCTTGGGGAACCTCAAAGAAAAAGAGGAGGAGGAATTGTGGGAGCCAGAGGGGTTGACGATACCAGGAGAGCATGGCTCCTGGAATCGACTTAGCAGGGCTCATGGAGGCTCACAGAGACTGAAGCAGCAATCAAGGAGCCTGCATGGGTCTGCGCTAGGTCTTCTGCATATATGTTAAGTTTGGCTGGGCGGTGGTGGCATACACCTTTAATCTCAGCACTTGGGAGGCAGAGCCAGGGGAATTTCTGTGAGTTTGAGGCCAGCCTGGTCTACAGAGCAAGATCCAGAACAGGCACCAAAACTACACAGAGAAACCCTGTCTTGAAAACAAACAAACAAAAATATGTTATGGTTGTTGGCTTGGAGTTTGGGGGGACTCCTGACAGTGGGACTGGAGGTGTCTCAGACTCTTTTGCTTACTCTTAGGACTCTTTTCCATATACTGGGTTGCCTCGTCCAGCTTTGATGTGAGGGTTTGTGCCTGGTCTTATTGTATCTTGTTGTGCTGTGTTCGGTTCATGTCCCTAGGAGGCTGGCTCTTTTCTTGGGGAAGATGGGGAGGTCTGGAGGAGAAGGGAGGGGAGGGGAAATGACAGAAGTGGAGGGAAGGGAAGCTGTGTTCAGGATATATTGTATAAGAGAAGAATAAATGAAAAATTTTTAAAAAGAGGTTGCCATCTGCTCATATATTGTGGAGGTACTTGTATTTCTACGTATCTAAATTACCTCTCTGTGAGGATTTTCCTTTCTCACCTTTCCACTGGGTTCATAAGAGGTTGTTCATATTTTCTAGATTTCAACCCTTGAAATCTCTGGTTGTTGTAAAGATGTCTTGTGATCTGTCCATACTTACTGACTTCTGTCTCTGACCATTTCCAACTTATTCTTCAGCCTTCCTTCTTTCCTAAGGCATAAGTTACATGGACTGTGTCTTCTATATGTGTGTGTTCCTCCAGTGTCCTGTGACCCATTCTACCATGCTGGCAACTCTATCATATACACCAAAGAGACCCTGGCCTCCCTAAGGCCACCAAATCATATCTTTTTATTCACTCTTGAGAATTAAATTAATTGTTTTATTTGGATTTATCTCTCTAAGGCTTTCCACTGATAGTTTTCCAAACAATTGTGTACATTTTGTTTCAAAATGTATACAAACACAAATACCCACCTTTAGCAAATACATTATGAGTTGCTGGAAAGCACATATTTTCAGTGACATTAAAAAGAAAAGATTTGTGTGACATCTCTAGCTCCTGTCTCCTAGACTTGGATGCAGAATCCAAACAAATATTTATGGAGTGATGATGCCTGAAGGCCTGTACTTCCTATGCTCCCAACCTTGATAGACAGACAGTGTAGGCAATGTGCCATTAAACAATACTAAGGATCTCTCAGGGGAGGATTGACTGTTGCCATTGCATAGCTGATTCAGAGACCCTGGTACAGTGGATATTTTAACCCTTTCTGGTTCAAAGACATCTTCAAAGATCCAAGGAAAGCTGTCCTGGGAGAGGGACAGGAGACAACATGTGAGTATCTCTGTCCTAGGAAACAATAATCACAGTGAATCCCTTTCTGTAAGCATCAGCCAGCACCCACCACACTTCCTCCTCCTGCTCATCTCAGCCTCCCTTGCCATCAGTCTGACACTGGAATGCCGTGGGAACTCCCCTAATGGACACTGTGTTTTCACCTCTATGTCACATTCTGCAGGTCATGGAAAGGAGCGGTCAAAGCATCTGGACAGGGCAAGGTACATGCTAGCGGGAAGGAAGAAGGCCTTGCCAAGCCAGTGAGCAACTCAGCCAGCTCTAGATTCACGGAGACTTGTGGACGAGACATTGGTTTACCTAGAAATAGGCTGACTTGGAGAGGTCTGCAAATGAGTGTGATTTCCACACATACTGGAGACCTGCACATGCCAATCACTGTGCCATGTGAGGACAGACATCTCCTTCTGTGGATTTGAGTGGACTGGAGTAACCAGGCACTTACTTTCACCCCCTGTGCCTACTAAACTAATTTGCTCATAAGGCTGGGGGAAGAGGCCTCCTCACTCACCTATTTTCTCATCTTTGGAATGGGTTCTCTCAGAGCATCCTCTGAAGTCTGGGTGTGCACTGTCAGGCCTGATGCGATGCAATGCTTTCATTTTCATTGTTCTTGCCTTTGCTGGACCAGCCCTGGCATTTCATCGCCCCACCTCCAGCTTAGAGATGCTCGTTTACCCTTTAAGCCTGGCGTCAAAGGCTCCCACTTGCTTCTTTCCTCCCAGGCTCCCAAGGATGCGATTACGTTAGTCCTGTTATTGGCATTGCTATTTATTTGAAGCCAAGGACACTTTATTCTTTTCTAACTTCTACAAACTTGGGCTTGGCTTCTATTCACAGCCAGATCTAGAAATTACAATGCAAGGCAATGTGGGTATTTATTGCCTGGTATTACTCTGAGATTTTGAGCAGTGAATTTAAGGAAGACACCTTGTAGGCTGCAGTAAAGAGTGGGTGATAGTTAAGTTCCATCAGTCTTTAATATTCGTTCAGTGGCTCCATTATTTACCAGGCCAGATCCAGGTAAAGAATAATTTGAATATCACTGTCCTGGGTAGCAGGGTGGGGAACAGGGCAGCAGGCTGCATATCCCAGGAACCCAAACTAGCTTTGATTAGTGGGACATGTAGTCTTGCCTGATCTATATTGTGCTGCTGCTCAAAGATTTTCTAAAAATATATAATAGTTAATGATAATAATTAATAACCCTTGCACAGGTGATGTAGTACAGTGGTTAGAGGCTATGTCCAGCATGCTCAGCCAATGGGTAAAGGGTCTGAAGGCCTGAAGGCGCCCTGGGGTGGGGACAAGGCATTAACCCTTTACTTGTTGGAGCAGGGCAAGCTTGGATGGAAGGAAACCCTAGGGATGATCAAAACAGAGGGGGCACTTTACCCACCAACACCATTTCTTTCAGTGTTCAAACAACTGCCATAGCCCTAAGGTTTCTAATTCCTAAGTATCAGCAATATTGGTTGAAAACTTTAAATTGTAAAAACATGATGAGGAAGTGAAGAGTCTCCTCTATTAATTCCCACCTGTCAGTCTAGCATACAACACAAAAGGCATATACACCCCCAACACAGTACATATACACACACCACAAATAGCACACAAATACCATACACATATGCACGCATATAAACCCACATCATGCACTCATGACATATATGCATACAACACACATGCAAACAGAGACATATACAAACCACACATATACATATCAAACACACATACATGCAACACACACACACACACACACACACACACACACACACCTTGATTTTCTTGTTCAAAAGTCAGGAACATCTGTGTCCATGGGTAAGGCTTTTGTTTTCTCTGTGAGGAAGCATGGAATTAGAGCTGTGAAGATTAATAACTAATATCTGTGAAAAATCATGAAAAGATTTCTAAGGTCAGCTCTAAGCATTTTCTAGGCTTAATTCATCTAATTTCCTTGATAATTTTCTCAGTTGACAGTTGAGCAACTGAGGCACCATGGGATTAATTAGCTTGCAAGTCCTAAGTGTTGAAGGGGAATAAGGCATGCAGTCAGCCTGGCTTCAGAACCCTCAGGTGCAGAAGGCACAGCTCTCCTCCTGGTCAGTGTGAAGCCGGTGAGGAAAGCTGAAGAGAAAGCACAGGAGGGACATTACTACAGCAAGGAAGGGGACACCAGGGTTACTCAACAGGCGATGCTCTCTGAACAAAGGAAGTACAGAAGCACATTATATCCTGTGTTTCCGTTTATTGACCCCTTTTTAATCACATAGAAAAGAAGAATGTAGAAAAGAAACAACCATGCCATTTTCCTGCTCTCCCCAGTTTGGTTGGCAAATATCAAGTGCATTGAGTTTTGAGGAAGACTTCCTACAGATGTCTTCAAGCTGAGACCTGCCCAGAAGTAAGCTGCCCAGAGGCTGCTTGTGCTGCCTCCCAGCTAAAACAGAAGACACTGCCAACTTCTGCATGCCTGAGCTATGCATATTAAGCATATGTTAGAATGAGCATGCTCAGTTTAAGGTCGTGATCAAGGGTTCAGAAAAGAGAGACAGTGGACCCAGGCCTGGGCATGTTCAGTCCAAGCTGTGGACCACACAGAGCATGGTCGTGAGGGAAGATGGCAGAACTGAGTGACTCTAGGCCTACTCAGTTCCTATCACGATAGGCCAAGTTTATTTAAGTTCACTCAAAGGAGTGAGTCCCAGTAACCTGATGACCTCAGCTGCTTTTTTACAAATTGCCCCAAAGAGTTTTGGCTGAAACACAATGGAACACAAAGAAAGAACAGTGTCTGGGGTGAGTGTGTGTGTGCACATGCAGATGCATGGATTCATGTATGCATGTGTGTGCCCAGGTTCTCAGGAACCTCACACCTGTTTTGTTTTTGAGACAGGGTGTCACACTGACTGGGGACTTTGCCAAGTAGGCTAGTCTCGCTGGCCAGCAAGCTCCAGGGATCTACCCATCTCCACTTCCCCTTTTTACTGTTGCACCTGGCATTTCATGTGGATTATAGTGCTCAAATCACAAGGCCATCTTCCAGCCTTAGTAACAATCTTTTAAAGGGGCTGCAGCTTCCTTCTCCATACTTGTCAGACTTCACCCCTAACCATCATCTCACTCAGCTGACAACACTCATTCTCAGGTCACCACCCCCAAACCAAGCCTGTTATCTGCACTTTTATCATAGTTTTGGGGTTGCTTATGATTATATCATGGCTACTCCTCTGTGTCAGTATAAACAGATCTGTCTCACTCCTCTAAGGAAGACAGTCATCGTGTACCTTGTAGGGGCCACCACACTTGTGCACTTGCATTTCATCAGCCCTTGTCCCTTCTGTTTCCTTTTGAACATCCACTAAGAGCAGGCTCACTTTCTTCCTAGTCTCTCCACTCCCTTCTTCAAAGGAGTGGCCCCAGGCATCTGCCTGTGTCGGCCTCCCTGGTGCTGGGATTGTAGAAAAAGGATCATGCCTGGCTCTTTTTTTTAAATGTGGGTTCTGGGAGATTGGACTCAAGTCGTTGTGCTAGTAAGGCTTGCACACTACTGACTGAGCTTCCCTGGCCACTAGACAGTCTCTTCCAGCCTGAGTTTATACGAAATCTCTCATATTCTCTTATTTCTTTAAAACACAGATGTATCTCTTCTATCACTTTTTTTTTTTGCTTGTAATTGACATGGGAACCAGATGGAGAATCAGCAGGTTCTATGGACTGAATTAACCACAGCTTTCCCCACAGATTGGAACACCATAGTCAGCTCCGACTCTACAAGACAGAACCAAACCAACCATGATGGCAGCCTCCTGAATCCCAACATTTGCGGCTGTGTGTGTGTGTGTGTGTGTGTGTGTGTGTGTGTGTGTGTGGTCTCCTGGTTGCTACAGCAGGCTCTTACTGTTTGAAAAACAGGCAATGGCCAGAGTAAAGCTCTGAGGAAAGGAGGCTCCTGAACCATAACAAAGGGATTCTCCTCCACCTCCCATCGCCAACTGCACACAGTTGGGTCTGGTTCTGGGAGCCTAGACCCTTTGTCTGCTAAGGAGAGAGTGCTGAAATGCAGAATTCTAGATTGCAATATCCACCAGGCAAAGGGCACCCACATCCTGGCAGAGCTGGACCAAGGCTGCAGGTTCCTGCCTGCTCTGAGAAACGGGGACAGCTGGAAGTTGTGTGCACAGGAGCCAGCAGCATGCTTCTGCTGTAGGTGGGAGCCACTATAAGCAACAACTGGCTCAGCTTGTTTCTGGTCAGGTCTCAGCATGCAGATGTTGGGGCAAAAGTTTAGTTAAAGACTCAAAGCACCTGGTATTTGCCACCCAAGCTGGAGGTGGGGGCGGGGGCGGGGGTGGAAAACTGTCTTGGCCACTTCTTTTCCTCATTCTACTTTTCATTTCCTCTTCCTTTCTTTCTCAGTCCTTCCTCTCTCCCTCTCTTGCCCTTCCTCTTTTCCTCTCCTCTCCCCTTTCCCTTCCTGCCTCCTTTTCGTCCTTTCTACACTTCCCCTCCTTCATTATACTCCCTCCTTATGTCTATTTTCTTTCCTTCCTTCCCCTCTTTCTTTCCTTCTGGCTCAACTCTCTCTTCTCTTCCTCTTTCCTTCCCTCCTCCATCTCTCCGGAACTCGCCAGTCTTAGCACACTCCTCCCACACAGACCCAGAGCAGCCGCCCTGTGTTTGATCAACACTTGAAGTGGCTGCAAATACTCTCACTTCTCATTTAAATCTGTATCGATCTCCCAAATGGGAAACAGGCAGCCAAAATAAATTACATAAATAGAGTTAATCGGAATGGAGCCTGGGGCGTGAGAGGAATCTGGTCCTAGTGAGTAGATTCTGCTGATGTGGAAAAGAGGCTGAGATGAAATATGTATGATCTGCAGAGAGGAAAACAAACAAGAACCTATGTCCAAGAAGTAGGAATTAGCCCCAAAGTAAACCAGGGTCTCCTCGGGCAAATCAGCTGGCTGTGTGGCTCAGAGGTGGGAGGCACACACTTCCACATGCTTTCCGTTAGGAGGCACCTCCCTGAGAAAGCAGAAATCCCAAGAGTGAGGGGAAGTCCAATTACAATAGCACTGTTGCTGTTTTTCAACTCTAGACATTTCAAAATAAATGATGCAAGGGTCTGGTTAAAAAAAATTAAAAAATAAAACAAAACAACAATAACAAAGCAAAACCAGTAGGGGTGCGCAGGATGTTAGTCTTTTGGGTTTGTGCTTTGTGCAGACATATGTTGCTTTTGTTTAATTTTCTCCACTTTGACTCAGGGAAACATCAGAAGGGGGGTGGGCATATGATGCAGCCTTAGCCAATCAGCTTTCATTCCTGACCTCAGGAGGATTAGGTCAGGGATGGATTAAGTCCATCCAAGGTCAGTGTTTTTTGTTACCCGTACTGATTTTGTTTGCTTAAGTGATTTAACTGCCAACATTTAAGCCATTGGGGCTTTTTATATAAAATCATGGATTTCTGGCTTAGCTTTAAAATTTTAGTTGATGTGGTAAGTCTGGGCTTTTCTTCCCACGTGGTACTGGTTAGCTGGCATTGACCAGTCACTGCCCTTTCCGACAGATGTGAGCTAAGACTCTTCCAGATACCTCACCTAGCTGAAATCTTGGCTGGCTCGCCCTTTCTTCTGTGCATTTTTGAGTTTCTAATATGCCCTAATAGGGAACAGGTTTGGGGGTATCTGTTGTTGTTTTATTGTTTTGAGAGGGGTCTCAGTAGTTCTGTTGGCTTCAAAGCTGATTTGTAGCTGAATGATCTTGAACTTCTGATCTTCCTGTCTCCACCTCCTGAGCACTGGGAGTTTGGGCCTGTACCACTACACTCATTTTATATGGTTCTGGGGAAAGACCCGGGGCTTCACGAGTGCTAGGCAAGCACTCCGCCAGCAGAGCCTCATCCCCAGCCCTGAGCCACTCCAGGATTAGGCAGTTACCGAATTTTATTTCACAGCAAATACCAATGACAGAGACCTCGGATGTCACCAGCCACTCCTAACACTCTCTTTACATGTGAGGCAGCTGGCTTCTGAGAAGGGAAGGAAGTTGTTTGAAGTCATACAGAAAGTGTTAGTGTCAATGGGAAGAGAATCCATTGTCTCTTTGTATTTATCCTCAGGAGATGGCAGAGAGGGCAAGCTGTCATGGGTCCCCTGGAAGGAAAGGCTGTAAGATGCAGCCCATTAAAGGTGTTGATGTTGGGAGTGTCCATCCCATCCAACAGGGAGTAGGTATTTTTAGGCAGCAGAGCTGAATGTCCTCTCTCAAATTGCCTTTCACGGGTGGATGCCAGCTCTTCTTTTGGCTGGGTTTGAAGGCTGGCTAAAACAAAAACATTCTTCTCCTCACCATTAAAAAGATATAGCAACATCCCTAGTCTTTTTTCGAGAGTGGATATGACTTCAAGCTTACAAATAGAAAACAAAAATCTGTCTTCATCCATTTGTATACATGTTCTGCCTCCCTCGGGCATCACTGTGTTTCCTGTACAATGCTAACTTACAGAGATGCAGTAATTCGGGTTCCTACTGCTCTCAGTTGAGTCACGAGCCCTGAAACAGAGGCCACATTCTCTTCTGGTGAATAGAGAAACTGGTGTTCCTGGGTGGTAGCTGCTCTTTTTCCAGATGAGTACGCACATGCTCAAACTTTCTCCACTCTCCGCTAGTCCCTGTCACATAACTCTGGCTCCTATCAGAGAGCCATAGGACCTAGAGATTTGAATGGGTACCCTCTTGTGTTCCTTGCAGCCCTCCTCAACTCTGTGACAGAATATTGGAAAGAGGAAACAACAGGAGGTCTGTTCTGGTTCACAGTTCAGAAGGTACAGTCCATCCCGGCGGGAAGGGCAGAGCAACTAGAATAGCTAGGTTCAGGGCAGCAGGAGCTTTGACACATTGTTCCTGTCTTAGCAGGGTGAAACTGGAAGCAAAGCTCAGCTATAACCCACCAGCTGGGCCCCCACAACCTCCCCAAAGAGCATCCCTACCTGGGAACCAGTGTTCAAACACACAAGCCTGTGTGGGGACATTTCACATTCAAGTTGTGACACTCTTTAACATTTTAAAGAGTATAACATAGTCCCAGAGGTGTGTGTGTGGGTGGGTGGGGGTGTTGTGTGGATAAAGGGTAGAATGAAAATCATGAAAGATTCAGGAAACTTTCTGTAGTTCCATGTGTTAGACAGGCTAGAGAAGAGAGAGACACAAAGCTTCAGGGCGGACAAGGACCAAACCACACACAGGGTCCCAGCAGGGATGAGGACCTGGCAGCATGAAAGAGACATGGAGCCGAGCAAAGGGTTGAGAGCTGAATCCTGCGGGAAGTGGAATCTCGGGATCTTAGACAGGGGATTATTGTGATAAGTGTGTTCTTGGCAGGTCACTGTGGAAGAGAGAAAGTCTACAGAGAAGTAAGAAAGGCTGGGACACTGGGTAGGCCTCTGTGGTAGTCAGTAAAGATGGTCAACTGGACAAACGCTGGAGTCACCTTGGAGGCAAGCCTCTGGACACACCTGTGAGGAATTACCTTGAATAGGAAAACTGAGGTTGACGGATTCATACTAAATGTGGGTGAGACCATTCCCTGGCTGGGGCAGTGGACTGCATCAAAAAGAGAAATGGAGCTGAGCACCAGCCTTCACCCTTCTCTGCTTCCTGAGACACAATGTGACCAGCTGCCTCGCTCTGACACAGGCCTTCCCTGCATCACGAACTATTTCCTCCGACTTCGAGCTGAAACCAACCTTTCCTTCCTTGAATTACATTTTTCGTGGCAATGGGAAAAATAACTAAGAAAATATCTTTTGTCCAAAGTAAAAATTGAGGTGAGGGACCCAGCCGTCTTTAATCCATGACCAGAATAGGTGCTTGGCAAACATTTGTTTAGAGGTAAATGATGAAGTCTCAAGAGTCACTTAGATCTTCCACCCACCTGGAGTCACCATGATACTTCTCCTACTTCATATGAGCAAGGTTAGGCACACGGTCACACAGGATGGAGGATGAGTATTTCTTAGTTGTAAAACACTTTTTTGGGCAAAGTACATAGGAATTTCAACTTTCTTAGTAGTGATTGCATTATAATACCTCAGGCACCCCAAGTGTGTACTCAGAAATTAACGGGGCTACCAGACTCATTTGCTGCTGAGGGTCCCAGGGTCTCTTTCCATGAAGGCACATTCTCCATGCATGTGCGCAGAACGAGGCCCTGGAGGACTGTGGAGAGCAATGGCCGCTCTCAAAGGTGAGCCTGAGGGATATGCAAGCTCTGGAGGAGGGAAGCACTGTGGTGACAGAGGCAGAAGGCACTCCATGAGCAAGGAACATTATTTCAGCAAATGAGGGAACACAACAATTATTTCCACTCAGAAGTTGATAATGAATAGGCATGTTATTTATTAATTCACTAAACGTAGGCAAACAAGCAACCGAAGTGGAAGCCGTCTGGCCGTACTTTTAATGAATCTGCCCCATTTCCGAGTGAAATGTGAGATGCACAGATGAAATGCTGAACTCAGAAATGTATTACCCGCTCAGGAAGCCACCCTTCCAGCCTTAATTAAAGGAAATCAGCAACTCCTGCTCGAAATGGCTGATGATCAAATGGGAGAACCAGGGAGGCTGGGCTCACAGAAGCCTGGGGACTTTGTGAGTCTGTTTGAAAGGCCACCATGCCCTAGGTTTCAGGGCATCTATAACACCATAAATGACCAAGATGCTTTAGGGTGACTTCATGACATTTAATCTTTTGGTGATATTCTGGTGAGATTTACTAACTCATTCAATTTTTTCCTATATCCATAAGCTCCCTTAAGCTGTGAGCATTTATTGAGTGCCTACTGTGTTCCAGGTACAGTACCGTGGGTACAAAATGCTAAGCTAGAATAAACATTGTCTCAGCTCCAAGACTCTTATTTGTAGTAGAGAAAATGTACTTTTTTTGGTTTTAGGGTATGTGTATGCTCATGCATACGTGTGTGTATGTGTTCATAGTGTGCATGTGGATATACGTGTTCATGTTGGTGTGCTCGCTTGTGTATTTGAGTATGGAGACTAGCAATCAACATCCCATATCTTCCTTGATCACGCTTCACCTTGTTTTTTGAGACAGAGTCTCTCTCTAAACCTGGAGCTCACTGTTTCATCTACACTGAGTAGCCAGTAAGCCACTGGGATCCACTTGTCTCTCTTCCTCCCCATCCTAATTCTGGAGTTACAGATGTTGTGTACCAGCACTCCCAACTTTCCCAAGGGTGATGAAGATCTGTACTCAGGACCTCATGACTTTACCCACTGAATCCATCTCCATGGTCTGAGAAAATATTTATTAAGGAGACACATCAACAAATAGATACAAGTGTGTGTGTGTGTGTGTGTGTGTGTGTGTGTGTGTGTTGTGGTGTGTGTGTGTGTGTATGTGTGTGTGTTGTGGTGTGTGTGTGTGTGTGTGTGTGTGTGTGTGTATGAAGAGCTCAGAGAATGAAGTACAAGATGCTATGCACACACATCACATGGATCTCTGTCTGATCCAAACTTGTCTAGGAAGATCAAGACAACAAGACAAGTTGTCCCTAGAGCATGAGCTCTAGAGTTGAAATTCCACAGAGGTCAGGCATGACCTGGATGAGGACAAGGAGAGGTAGATGGTAGAACAATCCAGATACAGTAATCTGCATGTCGCAATAGCCAGCAATGAAAAGGAACACCGTGGCCAGAGATAACACCTCTACCTCCCGTTTGTGTTTGAATCACTCATTTGCCAATCAGTGGAGATGTCTGCATGATTCAACATGAGACACACCTGTGATGTGTGCCTAATTCAACATGGGACACACCTGTGAGCTGGAGACTGGGGTGGCACATGTGTGGTGTGGGCATGGTTAGGTGTTGAGTAATTCTGTGAGAACCCAACCACAGCCCAGCAGCTGCTCAGGACTGAGCTTTCCACTTTGAATCCTGTAGAAAGAAAAATCCACTCCGGTTATGCTATCACTTGCACGTGCCAGCCCCTGAAGACAGGGTACTCAGGACCCCTCAGCTGTCATGGGATATCTCCCTTGTCTTCTTCCCTTGAGTATACAAGGCCTCAGAGCAAAAACTCTGTGTTTGCTTCTCTAAATTTGGAGTTGATTATAAAACTCACCTTAACACAGAGAGCTGCCATTGTGAAGTGTATGGAGTTACTGCCCTCAGCCCCATTTCAGGCCAAGGGATGAGAAAGGAAGGTATGTACTCGACATCAAAGCGGATGGGTAGATATGGGGTATGTGAGAGTGTGTGTGTACATGCCTACACACACACGTGCGTGTTCGTGTTCGTGTGTTCCACACTGTGATGCACAACACAGACGTACACAGTACGGACAGAGAAGTAGTGCTAGTTCATGTTGTACTGTCATGACAAAATACCCGAGTCCTGGAACTTTATAAAGAGGTTTATTTTGTTCATGACTCTTGTGTTTCGAGGATCCAAGGCCCCTACCTGTGTCACAGTATAGTGGAGAAATAGACTGGGAAATTACTGTGTGCTAAAGGGCCAAACACTTGAGGTTGTTTACATTTTTTTATGTGCATGGGTAATTTTCCCATATGTATATATGCACCATGTGCATGCCTTGTGCCATGGACCCCTTGGAAATGAAGTAGATAGTTGTGAGTTGCCATGTGGGTGCTGGGAACTGAGCCCATTCTCCCAACAATGGAGCCATTTCTCCAGTCCCAGTTATCTTTTTAAGAATTCTCTCTTGAGAGAACTAACCAGGTCTTGTGAGAACTACATTAATCCCTTCCAAGGTTAGTGCTCTTATATCCTAATTACCTTGAATTCAGACCCACTTCTGAAAGAACCCACTGCCACACAGGCATCTAGTGCATGGGCTTTGGGGAAGACACTTAGACTACTTCCAAACCGCAGCAGAAATATAGAAGGCAGTGGTTTGAGTAGCAGCTGGCAGCCATGTTTAATACTGTGGCCTCTGAGGAACTTCCAAGTCAGCGTGTCTGGAGACAGAAGACTTGGATGTTGAGGGTTCTGTGGACGATGTCTGGGCAGCCGCAGCGCCTTTCTCTCCTCTGAGACTGTGCCCTGCAGGATGGTAATTCCTCATCTCTCCCTCTTGTCAGTGGTCCGCCCGCTTCTCAGGCTTACCTAAGTGTCACACTGTGATCTGCACAAAGGATAGTTGACATCTCATCTCCATGGTTATTCCCAGCTTGTCTTTCCTGTTCTTCTAGCCTCATCTCCTTCCTTCTCCTGTAGCCACAGCCATCAGGCAAACAGTCATCTTCCAAACCCCCATAAACTGTTTCCTGGACTCACCTCAAGGTGTTGATTACCTAAGCCAGGGATGCAGGGATGGCAGCTTTTGCTGTCCAAGCATGAGGTACTCATGCCTGGATACCAGAACTCACACAACCTATCTCTGTGGGATGTGGAAACAGGAGGAGTGCTGTGGTACCAGCCCAGCTCCAGGTTTAGTGAGAGATCCTATCTAAAAGAATAAGGCTGAGACAATGTGTGTGTGTGTGTGTGTGTGTGTGTGTGTGTGTGTGTGTGTGTGCAAGTCAGCATGTGCTAAGTGCAGGACATATGTGGTGATTTGAATAAAAATGGCCCCCATCGTCTCAAAGGGAGTGGCACTATTAGAAGGTATGGTCTTGTTGGAGTAGGTCTGGCCTTGTCAGGGGAAGTGTGTCACTTTGGGGGTGGGTGGGCTTTGAAGTTTCAAATATTCAAGTCAGACCCAAGGATCACTCTCTCCTTCTGTTGCCTGCAGATCCAGATGTAGAACTCTTAGCTACCTCTCCAGCACCATGTCTACCTGTGTGCCACCAAACTTTTCATCATGATGACAATGGACTAAATTTCTGAACTCATAAGCAAGCCCCAATTAAATGTTTTCCTTTATAAGAGTGCTATGGTCATGGCATCTTATCACAGCAATAAAACCCTAAGATAATATCCAACAACCTGCTCTGGCTCCAGAAGCACACACACACATATGTGCATACACTATCCCCTGTTTAACACACACACACACACACACACACTTCTTGAAAGACTTTATGTTAGCCCTAAAATTGAAAACAATGAATGCCCATCAATGACACATAGTTAAACAAGACTCTGGTCATTCCGTTCTGCTGTCTCAGTCAGATTAAGCTGCTGTGCTATATCACAAGGCATGGGAAGACATCTGAGTTTTGTACTTGCTCTATGTCTTGGCTGAGGCTCTAGATTTACAGGTGATTTTGAATTTGTAACAGTTCATCCAAGCGTATGCTGTAGTTGTGTGCTCCTTGTATATTATTGCACTTCAACAAAAATGTTTTAAGGGGGAAAAATGTTCATTCACTTTGTGCCAGAACATTCATTAGATGCCTAATGGGTAGCAGAAACTCAGGCCTGAGAAGACGCACAAAGGAGAAGGAGACCCTGCCCCAGGGGCCCATACAGCCCCTGCAGAATCCACTCCCTTTCTTCTGTCTCTTTCCCTTACACAGAGTTCTAAGTGGCAGATAAGATCAGGAGAAACTGCCCTGTTAGTGCTGGCTGTGATTTTAATTACTTATTGAACTAAAAGAACATGCAGCAGAGAGACTGTTCCTGGTCCTTCCAGAAGGCCAGGAGAGACTTCATTTTTATAATGAACTCTAAACTTCAAGCTACAACCTCCCTTACATGATGCCTTTTAAGACCCCCTCAAACTTATTTTCAAACAAGAGAAGAAAAGGTCATCAGGGATAATTGCTATAAAAGAAAAAAAAAACCCTCATTAGGAAACCTCTGCTTGCCTTCAGGAATTCAAAATAAAAATGTCCAGGTGCTGGCATTCCTCTGCTCCCGTGGAATTAAGTCTGCTGAGAGGATATTCGCCATCTGTGTTCATGGACCTTGGACTCTGGTGAATGCACCCTCAGGACACATTACCCCTGGCCATTTAAATAAAGGACAGTTCATGGCTTTCTCTGCAATTTGGTGAAAATGGTTTGTCTTGTCAGTCCATCCATTATAATCCCGTAATTTGCAAAACACAAGAAGCATTAAAGTGGGGTTAGTATCACCTTCCAATGCCAAAGATGGGAAAGAGAATTAATGAGATCAATAAAGCTTCTCTTGCAAGCACAATAGAAACCCAGATGGGAAATGGTGGCAGAGCTAGCAAACCCACCAGTGAGAGGACCTACTGAAAGCCAGGGCTGTTCTACAGAACCTGTGTGCCAACTCATCCCCGCACCCTGAGCAGAGCCCACCTTGGCACTGCTCCCGGTTCTGGCTGGGCTGAGAAATCAATGAAGAGGCCAGGAGGTGCTATGAGAATGCTGTCATGTGTTTGGTGCAAAGAATTATGAAATATTGTCTATTTGTCAAAGAGTTCACAGTCTGCTTCAAAAGGTGGCCAGACAGCCTGACCTTTCACACCATCACAGATGCAAACCTGTTGCATACGGCTGGATCCGACCAGCGTTCAAAATGAAGATAGGGTCCGGGCATTCCGGCTTCTCAGAGACTGAACAGGCAGTGAGACAGAATTTGCAGTCATGGAGGGAATCAGGACACATGGAAAACACACACTGGGTCCTTAAGTCAACTATTCACAGATATATACAACACCCAGTGTGCAGGTGGAGAAACTGAGGCTGCCAAAATTCCCACAGCAGGTAATAAGGCCAACTCGACTGTTGGAAGGAGAATCCCACACCTGACGCATTTAAAATAATGACAGCTTGTAGAATGATAGTAAGTGAACCACTGTGGACTTGGTAAATGTTTAAGAACTACTAGAGCTGGAAGGGGTTGGCTGTGTTGTAAGCGACTTCCCTGTCGGAGAGGGAGAGGGGGAACGGGGACAGCTCACTGAGACAAAAAGGAGGGTCAAAAGGAGAAATGACTATTGGGCTGGAGAGAAGGAAGGAAGGGAGGGAGAGAGAGGGAGGGAGGGAGGGGGAGGGAGGAGAAAAAGGAGAGAGCAAAGAAATAGGAAAGAAGGAAGGAGGAAGAAAGGAGAGGGGAAAGGGAAGGAAAGATGGAGGGGAAGAAGGAAAAGGGGAGCGGGGAGGGAGGAAGAGAGGAAGGTAGACTGAGGGAAGCAGGGAAGAAAGGAGTAGCTGCAGGGACCCAGTAAGCTGCAGCCTGTGCTGGCTGCTGTGCCCTGCCTGGAATTCCTTCCACTCAGTAATTTTTTCTTCCGCTTCTCATCCCAACCAACCCCTCTGAGATGTGCATCTTCATAGAAGTTGCATCTTCTTACTAATTTGTTTTTTTGATATTTTAATTTATTGCATTTTCATTGGGACCGCTTTCCCTTTAAGGCATTGTAATTAATGGGCCAGTCTAATTTCCTCGGAGACTGCCTTAATTGCCGTAATTCTCACTTATGTCTCTTAGGCATCCCTGTTGGCTGGCTTCATCTGCATTCCCATTTTGGAGACCTGAGTTATAAACAGATGTCAATATGGGGAGACAGCCCTCCCTCCATCCACCACAATGCCGCATGTGGAGCTTCAGGGCTCTGCCTACCTTTTGACAACTCATTTAGAATTGAAATCTCTCAGTCTTGCGCATAGTGGGATTTTCATGAATTCCCACTCAAGGTGGACTACGCCTTTTTTTTTAAAGTAAGCATTGTGTTTTAAAAATTCCTTCCTTGAATAAATTTCAAAATACTTTCATTTTCCTTTAGAAAAAAATAATAGTGTTTATGCAATAAGACCCAGGTTAGCAAAAATAATAGTAGGTGCTTTCTTTACCCAGGAACATAATGAGGGTGCTACAGGGTGGAGGGGCATGCCCTTCCCCAGATCCCAACCTTCAGGAGCTCCTGAATTGCACAAATTTCAATTTTCACTGTAATGTTGACATTTTAAAGAATGTTATAAATAGTGAGTTTTGAGTCTAGTTTGGGGCTATTTCTATTCCCTTGGTTGTGCCGACGACCTATTTTTGAGTTTTTGTGTGCTTTTATATAGTCTGTCATCAACTCGCATTTTACTGTAATTATAACATTTTACTCCCCATCACACACCATGACGTCCTTCTTAAGAAATACACACCAGCTATGTAGAAGCAAAGGAAGAAGCCAGAGACAATCATGAAAGATTCCAAACAGGGTGTCTGGTTCTTGAAGTCACCTTTCTCCTTAGTGCACACACACGGGCAACAGAAATGAGGCTTGGTCAGAACCAGGGTGAGCTCAGCATCCTCACCCATTTCCCTGTGCAATCATTCCACCTCTCAGAACCCTCCTTAGTTTATTTGTAACCTGGAGTTTTATACCTAACTCAAGTGTCTGGTTGTGTGGATGGAGTTAGTAAACCGTGCCATGCTGAGAACGACACCCAGCACTCCTGTGTTCCTTGTATATTTCTGACATCCTCCTCCATCTGCACTCTTCATCTTCCTCCTCCCCCAATGTCTGCCTGCTCCTCTTCCTGAACTCCTTCCCTCCCTCCCTATCCACTCCTCTTCCCACTTCTCCCCTTTTTTCCTCCTCCTCTCCTCACCCCTTCCTCACTCAATTCCAAAAGCAGTCTTCAAAGACCCTAGCCAGCAGAGCGGAGATTCAGCTGTTTCTGATCCACATAATTTGGTGATAAAGTGGATGGGAGGAAAGTCCTACCCTCCAAATGTTATGACAACATTTTTGTTTACATATTTAGCATAACCAGAGAGCCCTCTCATCTTTCCTCTCCGCTCTACCAGATTCTCATCAGGTGCTTACAATAGAACCTTGTGGTTGCCTCCTGGAGGATGCACACAGTTGCTCACACTCGGCTGTCCCTCCCTAGATTATCCTGGTGGTCACACAGGTGAGGGTTGCTGCCTACAAATTCAGTGGCTCTTGATAATAGCCTAAGGTTGTGGGTTTTGTGTTCACTGCAGCCCACCATATCTAACTGTGTGGTCAAATATATTGAAAAAATACCAAGGATTTACTTTGAAATAAGGCCTCAGGTAGCCCAGAGTGGCCTCAAACTCACCATGTAGCCAAGGGTGACCTGGAACTTCTAATTCTGCCTCTATCTCTCAGATACTGGGATTGCAGATACACACCACCATGACCGGTTTGTGCAATGCAGGGATGAAACCTGAAACCTGGGGCTTCTTGCATGCCTGCATGTCAGGCAAGTGCTCTGCCCACCGATTTCCAGCCCCCCATCCCAACCTCAGCCCAGGGATGTACTTTGTGCTACTTCTCCTGATTGTCTATTTTTGTCAAATGGACAGTTTTTACTTCACTAACACCATTATAATACTTTTCATGCAATAAAATGCACATATAAGTTGCTACCTTCAGGCTACTGTGAGCAGGTTGGTGACATCACATACATTCACAATGTCCTATCACTATTACCAACATTGGTCTCCAGAACTCTCCCTTCTGCAAAAACTAGAACTGTTTCCGGTAAGGGAGCCCCACTTTCCCACTCATCAGTTCTGCTCTACTTCCTGTCTCTAGCATTCTGGCTGTGGACCACCTCCTGTAAGTGGGGTCACCAGTGTTTATCTTTTTGTGACTGGCTTGTTTCACTTAGCTTGATGTCTCTGGGTTTCATCCATGTTGTAGCATGTATCAGAATAAAATTTCCTCTCTCTCTCTCTCTCTCTCTCTCTCTCTCTCTCTCTCTCTCTCCTGTGTGTGTGTGTGTGTGTGTGTGTGTGTGTGTGGTGTATGTTATGTGTATATTATATGCACACACTTATGTGGGTGCATGAGCCCACACACACATGCAGAGGCCACAGTAGGATGTGAAGATCTTGTTCTATTACTCTCTGCCTTAATCCCTTGAGACAGAACGGTTCCCAAATAGGAAGCTACAGGGGCCAGCAAACATCAGCAATTCACCTGTTTCCATCCACAATAGCACTGGGGTTACAGGTGCAAATGCAGCTACATCCAGACATAAAAATACAAAAACCATGGCTGCTAGGGATTCAAACTCAGGCACTCATGTTCTATAGCAAACGCTCTTACCCACTGAGCCATCTCTCCATACCCAGGTCTTACATTTTATCCTCTGATACTCTGAGTTATTTGTATGTGCTGTTAGGTACTTAATATTCTTGCATGTGGATATCCGATTTCCAGCCACCATTTGTTGAAAAGCCTGTTATTTCTCTATTAATGGGTGTTGTCACCCTCTTCAAAATCCTCTGACTAGGGCCAGCAAAATGGTTCAGCAAGTATAGGTGCTTGACTCACAAGTCTGATGACCTGAGTTTGATGCCTGGAACCCATACCAAGGAAAAAAACAGTTCAAAAAGAGATTCTCTGAATTCCATCCACATCTAAGTATATGCACATTAACACATGTGCACATTCACACTCACGTAACAAAGCCTACTAGCCACATTTGTGATGACTTGTTGTTAAATATTGTATGCCTTGGTCCAAATGTCCGTCTTTACATCAGTACCATACTGTTCTGATCACTACAATCTTGGGTTCAAAACATAAAAGCCTTTTTGGCACTATCTGTTGCTTTGTTTTGTTTTGAAAGAGGGTCTTACTGTTGGCATTCCGACCCACCCCTTGGGGATCCTCCGGGTGGCCTCCTGACAGCATCCTATATTCCCTTTAAGAAGAAAACTACTCCTGCTTCTGCTGTCTTCTGCCCTTCCTCCCTTCTCTGCCACGAGGTGTGCACCCTCGCTCTTCCCTCCCTTTTTTCTTTCTCTCTCCCTCTTTCCTTATGTTTCTTTCTGTCTTTCTATTATAATAAACTCACTTCCACGTGGATGCCGTGCCTGGGGTGTGAGTGACTTTCCCGGCGCTGCAGCATCTGCCTGACATGTTTCCCTCACCCATGGGACACCTTGGCCTGGCCAGCCAGGGCCTCCTGTTGGCCGCCATATCATTACACTCACTACCCAGCCCAAGCTGGCATGGAATTCCTGATCCTCCTGCCTCAGTCTTCCCAGTGTCTGTGTCACAGGTGTACATTAACATGCCCAGCTTTGTTGCATTCTTTTGGCTTTTTTGGCGTCCTTTGAGATTTATATGTATTTTTTTTGAGATTTTTTTTTCTAGTTTTCAAAAAGTAGAAAACCATTGTAGCTAGAGTTTTCCTGCCTGGCCCACAGTCAGGACAAAAATCTCTGTCACTCGCCAGTCCCACAGCCGCTCAGACCCAACCAAGTAAAAACAGAGACTTATGTTGTTTAAACTGTTTGGCCTAATGACTCAGGCTTCTTGCTAACTGTTCTTACATCTTAAATTAATCCATTTCTATAAGTCTATACCTTGCCACGTGGCTCATGGCTTACCGGCATCTTCACATGCTGCTTGTCATGGCCGCAGCTGGCAGTGTCTCCCTCACTCAGCTTCCTGTTCTCTCAATTCTCCTCTTTGTTAGTCCCACCTATACTTCCTGCCTGGCCACTGGCCAATCAGTGTTTTATTTATTGACCAATCAGAGCATTTGACATACAGACCATCCCACAGCAAACCATCATTGAGATTTTGATAATATTTTTCACTTTAACTTAAAAAAGTTTACCTTGGAATGTTTTTGTATTCACAGGAAGTAACAAAAATAGTAAAGAGACTTCCTGTGCACACTTCCTTCACTTTCTGCAATGATACTTCTCACAGTGTGTGACCGTGATGGTGAAACTCGATTGTCAGCCCCACTTCATCTGGAGTCAACTAGCGGCTGCTGGGCACTCTTGGGAGAGACCGCCTTGAAGAGATGATTTGAAAGAGGAGAGAACCCTAACTGTGAGCAGCAGCTGCTGATGGTACCTCCGTTAAAGGATGTGGAAGAGGGAACCTCGGCCTTCTGTCTATGTCTATCCTGTGGCTGTCGCATTCCTTGGCAGACATTAGAACCAG
>CABHPH010150924.1:10913-55633 GCA_902168325.1 Peromyscus nudipes | reverse complement strand
GGTAGTAGGCTAAGATGAAAGGCCAACATTAAGGTAAAAGGAACTTAATTTCTAACGTCTGAAACAGTATTCTGCAGCAGGGGAGGGTGTACTCATGAGTCATAGCAGCAGCTAGGATGTCACTGGATGACGGGTTACGCTGTGTGTCCTCCTCACCGTCCTCGTCATCCCCACCATCCTTTGCTATAACTGTATCTGTACTTTTTCCATGACCCACTGGAAGCTCCCCAGAGCCAGACCCTCCATTCTGATACCTGCTCTGTCGCCAGTGCCTACTACCCAGCGCCAACACAAGATGGAAGTATATTTACTTATTGAATGAGTGGGGGCTAATTTTAAGAGGAAATTTGGCCTAGAGGGTGATGTGTCACCTTGTAGGAAAATATGGGACTTAGAACAAGGCAACTTGGGGAATTCACAGAAGAGATTGCTTACAAAGAATTATTAGGGTTAAATAAATAACAGATAAAACAAGTCAGGACTAGCCACAGTGGAGAGCCTGAGTCTAACCTGCCAACCTGAGTCTAAAAGGGAGGGAGGGCAGGATAGGATAGGAAGGAACTAAGAGTGAGTGCTAGGGAAAAGAGAGGTGCTGTGGTTGTTTGGAAGCCTGGGTCTCAGTCTCTAGCTCATGCCTCTCAAAACTCTTCTGGATTCCTCTGGGCCAAACCCAACAATACATCAGCTGGCAAAGGGATTTACTAGCAGAGCCCACAACAATTCACCCAGTACTCACTGCAGGTTAGAGAAAGATAAGGAGGGATGTGGAGGGATGCAAGAGGGTATCCAGCACAAGTCCTTATGATGCCAATAGAGAGCAGTGGAAACAGGGATTCCAAGTGCATGGAATACATAAACATTTTTGATTTGAGTGATGTGAGATAAATTGGGTTAATAATTGACAGATAAAATGGGCAACTGGCAATGGTAGGTCCTGAAAATGGGCTGGTGTAGTGCATAAGTGAGAGACTTATGCAGTCAATGGTTAGGACAGAGGAACAACTGCAGCTTTGTCTCAGGTAGACACCCCAAAACAGGTGGGTGACTCCAGAGATTACAAAGTTGAGGAGAGTGCTGGAGTGCAGTTGGAGGAGAGGCCATGACTATGGCAACTTTCCAGCCTCTGAAATTCTCAAGGAGGCACGAGAATGAAATAACCACTCTTCCCAGTGGAAAGGCCAGAATCCATTAAAACCAGGAGCTTCCTTATACAAGAAGCTCATGGCTCCCAGGAAAGTCAAATCCGCATGTTTTCTCTGGCAGTAGCTGTAAGTATCTTCACAGAACTGTGACATTTTAGAATTTATTTCGAGTTGGTGGAAAGCACACACTCCCTAGATTCCAGAGAGCAGCAAGTGAATGTCAAAATCACACACACACACACACACACACACACACACACACACACACAGCACAGAGTTAAGAAGTTCATAAATGGAAGTTACTGAGAGTGGATAGAGGATGAACTGGGAAAGAGTGAGGGACATTTAATACCAGCAAAGCATGAGCACTTGGGGCCAGGTTGATTCCATCCATGGCTTCTTAAGAACAATGCAAGTTAGCTGATAAAAATGGGATTCAAATGCCATATTGGAAAAATAAAGGCAAGATATATTGTGATGTCCTTTTCAGCCTTCCAAAAGTCCCTTTGTGTCTCTGACCGAAGGAATCTGACTGCCAAATGGGTGACGTTTGGCTGCCTCTCTTTAGAGCCTGTTACTTAAGGAAGGCATTTCCTCCTACATCATCAAAGTTCCCATGGACATTATGCAAAATAAAAACAACCCAGAAGCTTACCCATCACCACCAGGCATGCTGATATCCACAGGAGCTGTGAGAAGCCCAGTGGCAGCCCTGGAGCTTTGTCTCTGTAATTCCAAGGAGACACTTTATCAGTGACAGCCACCGATCTAAGGGAGCAGCACCGAGGGAGCTCCTGCATTTCAATTTGAGAGAAAGGTGGGCGAATGCTAGCTGTCCCTAGGGGTAATTGCATGGTATCTTTTGACAGGTGTACGAGCTCTGAACAGGGAATCATCAAATGCTCTTTAGACATGGAAAGCTGCTAGAAGGAGTTTGCTCTAAGGAGCAATATTCTTCCCTGAAATTTTCTTCCCTGAAAATAAGCTACAGCATTCTGAGGCCTTTCACTGTTGGAAAGTATTTTTAAGGGAGATTTGGGAGGTAAGGATGTCAGTCAAAGAGAAGGGAGATACAGCTGAGAAAACTGAGAAAGATAGGCCTGGGTTCAAATTCAGACTCTTCTGCTCAATAATTGGGTGACTTTGAAAGTCTCCTGCAAGGCCATTCCACTTTAGTGTCTTCAATCATAAAATCAGGATAATGATAGCTAACTTTCAAGATGCTGCTGAGGATTAGTAGGCACTCAATTAAGCCTTTATTATGGCTGTTATATACCCACAGAAGCTCTAACATACCCATAGCATCAGGATCAATTAAATGCCACGTGGAGGATTTAAAATCCTAATTTAATCAATCAAAGTTCTGTTGATTATTCATAGTGATGGCATAGTTAGACCATGAAATGTGTTCTATGTGACATTGCCTTGACCCTGATTTGAGTGATTTTTTTCCTCTCCCTCCTTTTACATCCCTCTGAATCCTTTTTGTAAACACTCATCTCACAAAAAGTATCTTCCAGCTGTGATCTTAGGTGATGACTAGTCTATGACTATCATTAGAGATACCCACTATGCCCCATACTGTTCACAGTGTATCGCATTCCCTGAAGGGACAGAGTGGTAATGACCATGCTGTGTGCAGGCTGTCAGAACAAGAATGAACTCTTGCTAATTCCTAAAGATATGGGTGAGCCATACACAGAGATTCACACACACCTGCTTGTGGTGTGTCATCCCTCATACATATGTAATCGGAGGGTTTTCATGAACAAAAATTCAGCAATTTATGTTATGAGAACTTTTGCAAAGATATTCAGGCTCTAAAGTTCAAATTCAAGTGTGTGATTTTTGTCAAATACATGCTGCTGTGGTGCTGTGTGAAGGCTGCACACACAGGCGAGCAGCTGTGGGGAATCTCTTTCTCCTTTGTAAACAAATCTCAGTCTGGGGCACACTATTTAATTGCAACGGAATGCATTACAGGCTTTCCCCTGATCATAATAATTATGGGGTTAGAGAAGGATGTTGTGTTCTTAATATATTCCCTACAAGGAAACAGTCTCCTTAGGATCCATAAAGTGCTAAAAATACATTTAAAATTTAATTAAAATTATTATTTTTTCAGCTACATTGTCATGTGAAAAAAACATTATTGCCAAAACAATTAGAAAGTCAATTCATAGAATTTGCAAGCATTTAATCTCTCTTTTCAAGGAGGCAGTTTAATCCCTATTAAATCTTTCTGAAAATTAGAATCAGGAGTAGGTAATTAATAGCTTCCTCACTTATAGCTTCTCAGAAGAGAAAACAGCTTATAGGGGAAGAAAAGAAAAAGAAAACAAAAGACAGGCTAAAGTAGAAAAGAAAAAGACCTCCAATCCAAACTCCTTTAAAAGCATTCCAATTTGAGATTATAAACTATCCACCTAACCAAGAACCTTCAAGCTTATGCTAAAAGTCTGTGAAACGTCCAGGCGCTGGAAAATGTGGGACAACTCTGAGCACATAGTTGAGGTCAGCACTGACTGACTCTCTTGGTGACCTCCAGGTCACAGGGTGGCTGCACTGTGTGGACTGAACCTTCTCCCACAAAGCTGAGGAACTGGATGGCAACAGTAGGACCAGAACGAGTACTAGTAAGACTAACCAGTACCACATGATGGTGGTTATGGAGACATCCTGTGCAGAAGTAACAAGGATTACTGTCACTATCTGCCCAGTGCTTCTTGTGTGCCTGGAGCTCTTTGAAAATTATTTCATTTAATTCTCTCAGTAACACCACAAGCAATGGATCATCAATAACAGCAGCAGATGGAAAACAGACACCATACTTGTCTAAATCCATAGAGTAGCAACTAGTAGAGAGATAGGAGTCAAACTTGGTTGTTTGCAGGTCCTGGCTATTATGAATAATGCTGCTATGAACATAGTTGAGCATGTGTCCTTGTGGTATGATTGAGCATCCTTTGGGTATATGCCCAAGATTGGTATAGCTAGGTCTTGAGGTAGATCGATTCCCGATTTTCTGAGAAATTGCCATACTGATTTCCAAAGTGACTGTACAAGTTTGCACTCCCACCAACAGTAGAGGAGTGTTCTCCTTACTCTACATCCTTAGACTGGCTTTCGGGAACCCAATACTCATGCTGGGTTGCCTCACCCAACCTTGGTGCAGGTGGGAGGAGCTTGGTCCTACCTCAACTTGATGTGCTTTGCTGACTCACATGGGAGGCCTGCCTTTTTCTAAATAGAGATGGAGGAGGAGTAGATGGAGGATGTAAAAAGAAGGTAGGGGGAGGGAATGGGAGGAGAGAAGGGAGGAGAAACTGTGGTTGGTATGTAAAATTAATGAAAAAAATTCAGTTAAGAAAAAGGAGTCAAACTTGGGTTTCTCTGATTTAAAATCCTTACCATGTACCTACTCTCACTGCCTTGTCTTAGGAAATCAGCCTTTCCTCTGAGGAAATTTGACTGGTGTGACTCAGTCCACTTGCTGCCCTGCCCCCTGCCCAGGCCCATTTTGACCTTATGACAAGGGGGTAGAAATTTGAGCTGGGGCTATACTGGATCATGTAGGAGAAATACATTCACAAAGTAGACTCAGATTATCAGAAAGTGGCTATCCATTGTGGCCATACCACCCCAAAACATCTCATCTCGTCTGATCTTGGAAGCAAGAAAGGGTGAGTCTGGGCTTCATATTGGACAGGCCCGCCAATTCTCCTGGGATTTCTCAGCCATCGAAAGTCCACCCTTACCTCTGGTCACTCATGATGTCCTCTACTCTGAATCATTTTAATAGCATTTTAAAACTAATCTTTTAAAACTGATAGAGCAACAGTAAAAATTCTATATAACAATGGAGTGTAATGAGATGTTTCAACAGTATATTCTCATGTAATATTTACATCAGGTTAATTTAAGCATGTCTATATTCTCAGTCATTTTTTATTTCTTTGTGATGAAACATCCAATATCCTTTCTCAGCCTGGCTTTTAAGATTTATGTAATTGCCACCAATAGTCACCTTACTGTACAACACACTTACAGTCATTGATCCATGACTATATCATGTCACCCTTTTCACACCAACCCCTCCTCCATACCTTTTGCAGCATGTATGTAGTAGTGGGTGTTCTGTGGGTCAAAAGGATTTAGAAAAATGAATTAATACACCTGTATATGTACATATATGTGTATTTATATGTGCTTATGTGCCTCTGAGTATATAAAAGTTGGCACTTCCTCAACAGCTACTCACTCCTGAATACCCATTCTTTCTCCCTTGATCAACCTCACACCATCTCTATGACTAGGTTCATTAT
Source organism: Peromyscus nudipes (assembly GCA_902168325.1). Classification (NCBI taxonomy): domain Eukaryota; kingdom Metazoa; phylum Chordata; class Mammalia; order Rodentia; family Cricetidae; genus Peromyscus; species Peromyscus nudipes. Next base: position 50,166 of record CABHPH010150924.1, on the reverse strand, counting down.
CTTTGATTTCATAGTTTTTAGAGGTCTGTGTGTTTTGGTAATGTGGCTATAAACCCCAAATCCTAGCTCTTTGACTTTGCCTCTCTTGTTTTCTAAGACAAAACAATATTGTCCTTTCCTTGGATGGTGCACTTTTACTCATGATTATGTTTCAGTCCTAATTTATTGTTTCCTTTTTGGATCATGCAGATTTATTGGCCACTTTCCTTCACGGTCTAATGTCAATGCAGTTTTTTACTATCTGAGCAGATGTGACTCAGGTGTAAAAGCTGACCTGCCAGTCTCCACAAACCTGGAAAGTGATACTTGCTTAAAAAAAAAAAAAAAGAAAAGAAAAAGAAAAAAAAATGATTGAAAGAGTTTGTGGGTTCATTCTTGTGCTTTTTTTTTTTTTTTTGGTCTCCCTGATAGAGCACATTGCAAGAAAGAACACTCAGTAAACGTGTGGACTTGAGAAGACTCTAATGATTGTTTCTAGGGTGGCATTTACAATGAAAGCTTTACAATTATTGTGGATTTGAGTAATTATGTTCAGATGGACAGATTTTTGATTTCTGGGGTTACAAATAAAGATACAAAGTCCTTCCATACTAGAAGGCAGTTTTTAGCCAATACAATATTTGAACTCACTTTTCTTCCTCCATCTCTATGTAACCACCTCCTGCTTTGTTAGCAACTGGGATCATAGGCATTAGCCAAGTGGAAAGTCTTATACACGTGTTATTGTGCCCTGACTCCCATCCACACAGCAGACACCCAGGCAGGGTTTTGGTAGTGCTGTGGAAATGCCTGGAAGAGAGTCCTACTTTTGTCAGCCATTGTTTGATGTCTGCTTATAGCGCTGGAAGCTGGTGGGTGAGAGTAAAATGTGACCAGTCACAAGGCAGAACCTAAGAACTACTGACAAGTATGGTGGTATTTTATTTGTGCTAAAATGTGATTTTATTTGTATGTTAATAAATAAAGTTGCCTGGGGATCAGAAGTCTGGCAGTGGTGGCACATGCCCTTAATCCTATCACATGGCAGGCAGAGCCTGTGTGTTCAAGGACACAACTAGCATGGTGACACATGCCTTTAATCTCAATACCAACCATAGAGACCTGGAGGTCTGTATAGACAGGCAGTAACGAAGAAGTCATGTGGTTGGGTTTAGAGCCAATGAGAAAGCAGAACAGAAAGGCAATAAAAATACAGACACACAGGAAGTAGATCTTTTTCTGAGGGGAAGGACAGCAGCGGCAGCAAGGGTAAGAAGGTGGTCTTAGCTCTTGGCTACTGCTCTCTGATCTCTGGGCTTTTAACTCTGCATTTGGCTCTGTGTTTCTTATTTAATAAGACTGTTTAGAATTACATCTACAGACAAGTGATTCTCACTCCCATGGCTGAGCTGACAGAGTTTAGAAAACCCAGCACCTATTACTAAGCATTTAAATATTACTCTATAGGGGAAAGAGACAGTTTTTAATAGGAGGATGCCTTTACTAACATTTTAATAACACCTACAAGGAGAGAATGTGGCTATAGAAAAAGAGAAAATGGCACCTTTTTCCTATTTAAAAACCCTGCAAAAGCCAGGTGAGTGATAAAATATGTGTTGCCATGGAATTAATGTAGTTTTTTGTTTGTTTGTTTTGAACTGAGTCTCATGCTATAACCGAAGCGGGTCTGGAACTCATTATGTATCATAAGCTGTCCTCAGACTTTGTTCCGTCCTTGGCCTCTGGATAAAAGGGATGTCTTGATGGGAACGGGGAGCTCTGTGGGTGTGAGAGAAGAAGGAAACAGCAACCATTTTTTTTTCTTCAGCACTGCAGGACTGGTAGCATTTAGAACTGAAATCAGTCTTAAGAAGTTGGCAAGTCCATTCCAATTACAGAATCTTGTGGATCTCTACTACAGTTGCAAGAATAAGAATGCTCAAATAAAAAAAGTAACATATATCATAATTATTTTAAGGGGCTCCAATAGGATTGGAGTTATTCAGTTTACAAGAGTTAAGCGATATTGGATTACAAACAAATGAAATTATTTTGAAGCATGTAAATCTAATTATTTTAGGGATGATGTCAATTTGGTTCTCTAGCTCCCCACAAAATGCCCCTGGGGCAATCGATACAGGACTGGAAGGACAAGGAGACTAAGCCAAAATGAGCTTTTTACAGTTTTGGCATTCCAAGGTGTCAAGGTCACAAGAAGCTGTAAGATGAACAATAAGAGATAAATATAGTACAACACCATACTACTAAAAATGTCCATCTCTGTGTGCATGTATGCATGTAGGTGTTGGTCCTTGGCTTTCAGTTTGTTACTGTTTTGTGCTACATATGACAGGCTAGCTGACATTTGAGCTTCCAGGAATTCTCCTGTCTCTGACTTTCATCTTGCTGAAGGAGCATTGGGATTACAAAGGTATACTACCAGGCCCAGCTTTTATTTGGGTTCTTCAGATTTGAACTTAGGTCTTCACACTTGCATTAAGTGCTTTACCAATAGACCCATCTCCCCAACCCCAAATTCTATCCTAAAAGACACATTACAATATAATAAAAACTTAGTCACTAAGGAAAATATGTATCATGTTCAGGAGAATGATGGTTGCTTCATGGATAATTTAGAGGCAGCTCTAATGGTGAGAAAAGCTGAGCTGGGTTGGGAGTCTCTGGATCCTTCTTAGTTTCTAGTCTTGCTTGTATGCCAGTATAGATTTATCTATAATGGATGTCTATGCTTTTGTGTAGGACAGTTGTGTTGTGGAATAATCTTTTTGTACACTGTGAAGATGTGTCTTTGCCAAGGGACCTTCTTATTTATTTAATAAAAATGCTAAATGTCCATTAACTAGTCAGGAGATATAGGCAGGACAGCCAAACACAGAGGACACTGAGAAGAAGAAAGGCGGGGTCGCCAGGAGATGCAGGGGGAGCAAGACATGGACAGGTACAAGCCACATAGCAATACATAGATTAATAGAAATGGGTTAATTTAAGTTAAAAGAGCTAGTTAGTAACAAGCCTCAGTTATGGCTGAGCTTTATTTAGTAGGTAGCTGTTCCGTCTATGACTTAAGGCAACAATGTGATTTTTTGGGAGCTGACTTATGGGATAGAAAATTCTGACTACAGAGTTGGTTACAGAAAGATGGCAAACTACTTAGCTAATATTATGAAATATTAGTGAGGTTTCTCCAAAATAAGTTTCTGAAAAACAGTGGAAAGGATATAAATATACAGTCAACAATCTTTGCCTCAAACAATAATTCTTACAGGCAGAAAATGATATCTACAATGGAGAAAAGCTAGGTGAATGTTAGTGCAGCCTTTCTAAGATACCGTCTTCTTACTTATTCAAATAACCTTTTGTTTTCTTGGACATCTGGCAGTTTATCCTTTGGTAGAAAAACTCAGGCCCTTTAGCTGATTTTTTGTGAAGGGATGCAATGTTTTTACAGCAAATCTTCTAAAGTAGAGTCCTCTGAAACCCATGTGCAGCAAGGGCATAAACAGGTTCAATGGGAATAGCTTTCTGACTTCCAAACCAAAGGAAAACAAAGATACAAGAAAAAAACCTAGGAAATGAATATGCATTTAATGCAAACACATTTCACTTAAAGCAAAACATTTGTTCTTGGAATGTCCATTAAATGCCAGTGGTCATGAAAAAATCCTGGCCCAAGGTAAGCCAAGAAAGGCTGCAGATCTGAGATACAAATTTAGCATTTAAATGTAACTAAATTCCCAATGCTATTTACAGTTGACCCTCATTAATTAATTTTAGGACAATCTTCCTAATAAGAATCAGTAGCTACTCTTAGTAGCCACCCCAAATAAGATCTCAGTACATCTGAATAACTGTTTATGTGATATTTATATTGCAAGAAAAATAGCAACTTAAATATTTCTACGTGTTCTTTAAAAAATGACCAATGGTGACATAGGAGGCTAGTGCTGCATTGTAGGGGAACACGTCATTAGCTGGTCCATCATTCACAGTCAAGCTGCAGAGTTATGAGCTAGGTGGTCAAAAGGAGCTTGAGACATTCACCACAGACCCATAAATGCTTCCAGGAGTTGATGAATCATACCAGGATTCCTTGTCTTCTATCTCTGAAACCTTTAGCCTTCTTGACAATAGGTGGAAACTCTGCACTCTTTTCACCAACTAGTTTAACTGGTAAGAAGGCCTAATTATGGGCAACATGGAGCAAGAGGCTTGAATTAGTTCTTGTTTAACTTCATACAGTAGAGAAGTAAGCTTCCTGCTGTTGTGGACAGGTGAAATGGCTGCTCAGAATATCAGAGCACTTACCATTCACCCATCACTGTACAGCAAGGCAGTTGCCCGCAAGTTCTTGCTAACACTGCTTGCACTGAAGCCTTGTGCAAAGGGGACCATGTTCATTCTATTCCTGAATTCCTACCATGCATCCAGACTCTGGAGACAGAGTGGTGGGCACAAATTCTCAGGTCCCTGCCCTTGTGGATCATGACAGCTAGCAGAAGTGAGGCTAACTGAAACACAGAAGGATGTATCTAAAAACACTGAAGAGTGTGCAGAGGAAAACTGAGAAGCAAAATCAAGTTTCCCCTTCCCCTGAGTCTGATTTTAATGCAGTAGTGACTGTTATGGGTGGGTGAGTGGTAGTTCAGAGTGTTTCACTGTGGGTCCTGGGGGACAGTATTACTGTTTTTTGTCTTTGGAGTAAGTGACACACAGTGTAATCATGGATGGAAGTAACAAATTCATCACCACAGTCACTGCTAGGATCTCCTAAGTGCTTTCTGTGAGCTACAGCTTGTACTAATACTTACGCGCACTATCTTATCAAGAATCCACAGCGATTCTGTAATTATTATTACCCTCATTTTACAGATGAGTAAACTCTGGCTTAAAGGTAATAATGATAATTATAAGCAAACGAGTTAGGCATAAGGCTCTGCAGACCTCCTTGTGTTAGTCCTGAAGGGTAGAAGAGAAGGCCTAGGAGAAGACAAGGGCCTTGGATGACACTGACATTGGTAGACAGCACCATGAAGCTGTCCAAGTGACCCCCCACCTGTACCATCACTTGCATTTCTTTCCAGGAACCTCGTACACGAACTTGTGTCTTTTGAAAGCCTTTCTATTAGATACCATATCTGTCTTGTACACTCTCAAAATCAGACACTTCCTGGGATAGCTAACTTCATTAACTTGACAAAGCTTAGAATCACCTGGGAAAGAAAGTCTCAATGAGGGATTGTCTACATTGGGGTCCCCTGTGGACTTACCTGTTGGAGACTGTCTTAGTTAAATTAATTGATGTGGGAAGGTCCTGCCTAATGTGTGCAGCACCATTCCCTAGGGGGCCCTGAACTTTATAAGAATGGAGAAATTGAGCTGAGTAGCAAGCCAGCAGCACATGTGTGGTTTTGTTTGTTCTTTCTGCTCTTGACTGTGAGTGTAATCTGACCAGACCTTTCAAAATTTCTGTGCAATAATGGACTATAACCCAGAATGGCAAGCTAAAATGAACTCTTTCCTCCATGAGTTTCTGTTTCTCAGGATATATATGTGTATGTTGTGTATGGATATAATGTGTATGTATATCACAGTAACAGAAATGAAACTAGAATACTTTCCTTGCTTGCAACAGGAATCTGATCTAGTCTCCTGGATGGCTCTGCCTGTGGCCAGTGGGTTGCCAGGATGGTTGCTAATCTTGCTATTTTTTTATGATTCTCTTTCCATGGAGAAATGACTCATCCATCTGGAATTTTTCTTTCCACACAAACCACTTGTCTGGTTCAATAACTATCTAAGATTCAAATAACTCCATTAAAATTAAACAAGAAATAATGCTTTTCTGTCTTCCATAATGAATATTTATCATATTAATTATAAATATTAATATAAATATTAATAAATCGATATAAAACCCTAATATATGATTGTTCATCCCAGGTTGGGGGCACAAAGATCCTTGAACCCACGGAATACTAGGGAACCAGGAATGTTGACCATGCAGGGGTAATCTTTCAAAGGAGGAAATACCCGTTTTCTGCCCAGAATGCTGAGAGTGGACACTGTTAATGTCCTGGTGACCTTTTGCTTTCCGTAGTGGCAGACTTCATCCACCTTTTGATGTAGAGCCAGAACTCACCCAAATCCCCTAGACTCTCCCTCCCTAGACCATTATCTTTAGCTCCTAGTTAATAGAACCCATCCCTGGGGAGACGTTGGGTACATTTTATCATTTTATGGCCTGCTGACCTCTATGCTGTCTCGGTCAGAGACCACACTAGATTCTAGGCCATTTAGTTACAGAACCCACCCTCAAGGTCACATGTACTTTGAAAGGAGTTTCTATGTAGTCATACCTTAAGCTTTATTGCTCACCTGGAATTAGAGTGATTGTTACCTGAAAAAGTGGAACAAGAATGATTGTTGCCTGGAAACTTTCCCCAAAATTCTCTTATGTTTAAAATATTCTCACATTCAATCACCTGGCATCAAACTCTCTAGAAGTTTTGATTCAAGTTGACGAAGTCAGTCTGAATCTAGTTTTCATTCTTAATTCTGTGGCTGGCTGCCCACCTTGACATCTGCAGAGACCCCTCAATCCTGCTTGAATACCTCCATTGACAGGAAACTCATTCCTTTCCCCAGTAGCTCAGTCAAATTAATTTCCAGAAAAGCATTTATTGAGCATCCATGGTATTCATAAAATGAGTCAAGAAAAACATTTTTAAACAAAAGATTGTGATAGACTGGAGAAGGCTCAAACATGGGAACTTGGACTTGACCAACAAAAGTTGTGTAAGAGCTAAGGGAACAGAGAGTTGCATTCCAGTTGTGATGCTTAGGTAGATAAGCAATCCAAGCTAGACCCTAACTAAGTTACAGCACTCATACTGCTACAAAACCTTGAGAAACAACAAGATACTAGTAAGTACTAACATTGCCTCCATTACTAATCACAAAAGGACTGCTGCCTTTTATACACAATTTACATGTCATAAATTTATTCATTAAAATTTTAAATTAGCTATTCGAGAACTTTACACACTGTGTTTTGATAATATTTACCCCTACCCCAACCCCTTCCAGATTTACTCCCTTCCCTTTTCATTTCAAGTTTTTGTCTTCTTTTTTCCCCCTATCAAGTCCCGTTTGTGCTGCCCATGTATCTTTGGATGTGTTGTGTTCCACTGGAATGTGGGTGCCTTACCAAGGGTTACATCTTAAAGAAAACAGACTATCCCTATTGATTTCCAGTGGCTTCTTGGATAGGAGTTGGAACTTCATGCCCACTTCCCTTCTCCATGTTTATTAATTTAGATATTAGAAGGAAGGAGTGCGATATAGGTGTTCCTTTTCGGGCTGAGCATTCCACAGTCTATTATCCCATTTGTACCTTGACCAGCTGTGGTTTTTCTGGGTTAATTACCATCTACCTCAAGTAGAAGCTTCTTTGATGAGGGTTGAGAGATGTATTAACCTATGGGTGTAATAAGTAATTAGAAGTTGCTGCCCTAAGTCGGGCAGCGGTGGCACACACCTTTAGTTCCAGTACTCAGGAGGCAGAAACAGGCAGATCTGAGTTCAAGGCCAGCCTGGTCTACAGAGCAAGATCCATGTGGCCAGGCTTCTCCCCTGAGGACCTCTAACTTGCAGGTGCCACCCACAGAACACTCTAACTACCCTCATGGCTGCACCCAGCCCCTGCCCTGCAAAGTTAAAAGCCCAAGCTCTGGACTGAAATCCCCACCAATCCCCACCCTGGAAAGCCTCACCCTGACAAGTACTCCTGCCCCAAGGCACTCTATACAAACCCTGCCTTCTGCTCAGTTCCCTGCAGTTTCTTACCCAAGCAGAGGCAGCCAGCCTCCTGTTGTTTTCCCCTCCCAATAAGTCTCTTGTGTGGGGTTTGTTGTGTGGTGTGACTTTGTGGTGTTCCTCAGCTCCTGACTGCCAGGACACCTTTCCATCCAAGCTGTAATGCTCCCAGTTCCTCCTGTGATCTTTGTGCCACTTTTACACCAGTGGAGATGTCTCGCCAGGCCTGTCATTATTTTAGCTCATAGGGTTAGAGCAGGTAAGATGAGTGACTACTTTTCTCCTTCGGTAGCATGACTAGCACTTCCAGCACTATGAAAACTAGGTAATAAGGATGAAGCTAGGTGAGTACCAGCTTCATGTTCTGTGACTCAAGCATGTGGTGTCTTCAGCAACAGGTTCTTACCATCTGGAGGGTAACTGATCCATTTAAAGTGCATCTTTGACAAGCTGTGTACTTTCCACCTCAGTGAAGACGCAGAACACTTACATCACCACTGACAGGCCCCGCCCCACTTAGTCCAGTCTTTTTTGCTCCAGCCATGGGAAACCACTGATGTGCTTCCATGTACTGCTGATTAGAACTGCCTTTCTCAGAATCCCACACAAATGGGAACAAAACATATTGATGTCTTGTATTTAGCTTTGTTGTTCAGCATCAGAATAATAATCTACTCAGATGGCCGTATCATTTGTGAGTGTATGGTGATTTCATCTTCATTTTTATTTTGTCTCTGTGATGACTAACAGTGTAGAGAATACCTCTCTGTGTACCTGGTGGGCATGCGTGTGTCCTCACTGGGACATAGCTCTTAAAATAGTTTGCCCAGTTTTTGTTGTTTCTTTTTAATTGAGTTATTTAGGGTACAAGTCTTTTCTCAGTAAGTGTTATTTTTCTCATCTTTTCTTTTAGAAAAAAAAATACCTTTTCCCATAGTTTTTTTTTCATTTTTGCATGATAGCTTACACTGAACAAAACCTTTTAATTTTGATGAAATTCAACTTGTCAACTTTTTAATGGTTAGTACTTTCAGCAAAGTGTGTCTTAGAAATGTTTGCCCAACCTCAGACCCAAAGATTTTTCCTATATTTTTCTTCCATTGCTACAGTTTTATATTTTTTGTTTTTGTTTTTCTCTAGCTTAATTTTTTGTATGTATGATATGAAGTAACAGCTAAGGTTTCCTTTATTCTCCCATAAGTTTGTCTGTTTCAGCACTGTTAGTTGGGAGTAATGTGCCCTATCCATTAAACAGCCTCAAACTTCTGTGAAAATTTAAATGACAATGATTTCTGGCTCTAGTTCAGTGGTTCTCAACCTGTGGGTTATGAACCCTTGGGGGAGTTAAATGACCCTTTTAGAGAAGACCATCAGAAAACACAGATATTTACATGACAATTCACAACAGTAGCAAAGTTACAGTTATGAAGCAGCAATGAAGAAGACTTTTTATGGTTGGGGTCAGCACATGATGAGGAGCTGTAGTAAAGGAGCACAGCCTCAGGAAGGTTGGGGACCACACCATGAGGAGCTGTATTAATGGAGTGCAGCCTCAGGAAGGTTGGGGACCACACCATGAGGAGCTGTATTAACGGAGTGCAGCATCAGGAAGGTTGGGGTCAGCACACCATGAGGAGCTGTATTAATGGAGTGCAGCATCAGGAAGGTTGGGGTCACTGTTCTAAGTCTATTCCTTTGTTGTATCTCCTCTTAGGACGTTATGACAATATAACACTATTGAGAATATTGTAGGGTAGTAAGAAGTTACGAACTCTTAAAGTCAGATAGATTCCTTCAATTATTTACTATTTTTCATAATTGTTTTGGTTAATCAATACCCATAGATTCTTCAGATAGATTTTAGAATCAGTTCATTATTTTTTTCCTCTTTTTCCTCTTCTTTTGTATGTATGCATGTGTGCAGCATGTGCATGTGGTATAGATGCACATGTATGGCTGAGTGTGTTCCCATGCATGCATATGTGGAGGCCTGAAGAGGAAGGATGCTGTGTGTCCTGCTCCATCTCCTCTGCCTCACTCTTTTGAGACAGAACCTCTCACTGGACCTGGAGCCAGACTGGCAGCCAGTCTTTCATCTCTCCACCTTGAGAGTTGATTGATAGTGTTGTTTAGGTTTTCCATTTTTAGCTTTATTTTTTCTTGATGGGAGTTAGTCACATTTGCCACGGGCCTTCTGAAGGTGGTAGGCCTTAGACCCACAGTGATGAAACGTGTGATTATTACTACTAATAAAAGTGCCCTAAGGCACTTTCCAAATGATGGCCTTCCCTCCTCATCTCACTTCACTGCCCAGACCAAAGAGGTCTTCCAGGCATTAATTAATTAATTAATCAATCAATTAATTTTTGTTTTTTAATTTTTTTTCATTTATTTTACATACCAACTACAGTTCCCCCTCCCTCTTCTCCTCCATTTCCTCCCACCCTGCATCCCAGCCCTGCCTCCTATTTACCCTCCCCCCCTATCTACTCCTCCTCTATCATCACATTCAGAAAGGGGCAGGCCTCCTGTGGGCCTGAACAAAGCATGGCTTATCAATCTGAGGCAGGACCAAGCTCCTACCCCTGCATCAAGGCTGGGTGAGGGAATCCAGCATAGGGAACAGGTTCCTAACAGGCAGCTAAGCAAGCCAGGGACAGGTCATGATCTCCCTGCTAGGAGTCTCAAAGTCAGATTAAGCTACACAACTGTCACACACATGCAGAGGGCCTCATGCAGGCTCCCTATGTTCAGAGTCCATGAGCTCCTATGAGCTCAGGTCAGCTGTTTCTGTGGATTCCCCTATCATGACCTTGAACCTCCTGGCTCATTCAATCCCTCCTCCAGGCTTCAGCAGGACTCCAGGAGCTCTGCCCATTGTTTGGCTGTGGATCTCTGCATCTGCTTCCATCAGTTACTGGATAAAGGCTCTCTGATGACAATGCACCCTTTCAGGCTTTTTAATGTGACTAGATCATAGAGTCTTACTTATCTTCCCTTCTTACATAAGCACGTAAAACCACAGATTTCCATCTGAGCACTGCTTTACAATCATCTCATTTTTAAATCCAGTTTGGTAAGCCTGTCTTTTGGTTGAGATGCTTGAGTATAATCCTGCCACCTTCATGTCCATTTTATGTTTCATTTAGCCTTTTTTCTTCAACCTTTCCTTTCTTTCTTTCCTCTTATTTATTTAAAAGTCATTATTATTATTATTATTATTATTATTATTATTATTAAGAGGAGGGAGAGAGGGAGGAGAGGGAGAGATATTAGAGATACATGTATGTCATAGCCTGTGTGGAGGTCAGAGGACAACTTTCAGGAGTTGGTCCTTGCCTTCTAAATTGACTGGGCAGGGTTTCTCTTGTTTTTGCTGTGCACTGTCCTACAGGCTAGCCGGTCTGTAAGTCTTTAGGTGGTTCTCCTGTCTTGGCCTCCCATCTTGCAGAAGAACTGCAGTTAGGATCTACTACTGATTGGATAGTATGTAGGATTACAGATGTACAGTCCTGACACTGGCTTTTTACATGGGTTCCAGGGATCAAACTCAGGTCTTCAGGCTTGCACAGAGAGAGCTTTTTACTCACTGAGCCATATTACTGGCCTGTTATATACGTTTTCGGATTCTTTGAGATTTGAGTCTTGCTACATAGTCAAGGCTGGCCTGAAACTTGTGATCTCATTGCCTCAGCTCCACAAACACAGGGATGACTGGCATATACTATTGCATCTGTTCCTTCCTTTTTTTTAAATGAAGTCTATTTAAGTTGTGGTTTGTCTTATCTATGTCTTATCTATTATTTATAACTTATTTTTGTAGTGGTTGATCTAAAATTTATTATATACTATAAAGAATAAAAGTCTTTGCCATGTCTGTACTTCACATATTTTTGAATATTAGAATAGTATGCTAGCATATTTTCCTCTTCTGTTCTTTGCAATAGTTACCCTGCATTTACTTCCCTGTATTGATAAACCCCATATGCATTATTATTTTTGCTTTAAAGAATCACATACTTTTTGAAAGATATTTCACTGGCCAGAATGCCTTTTAGATTTACTGACTTATTTATCTACTTATAACTGTTCACATTTTCTTTCTTTTTAACATAAAGTAATTTTTATTGGATGGTAGTTATCAGAAATTCTGTTCTGCTTTTGAAGCTCTGTGTCAGACCCGGCACCGTTTTATTTCGACTTGATGTGCTTTCTTTAGATTTTCTTGTCATATGGGTTTCCTGAGGAAGAGTTTGATCCTCCAGTTTCGTTTGTCAAATAATGTGTGTCAGAAAATTTTTAATTTTATTATAATTTTAAGGTGCATTTTTGCTGATTGCTTTAAGTTGGTGGAGTTTTGTTTGAATACTTTAAAGATGTCATTTATGGCTCCCACAAGACACTGCAATTTCTTATAAAAGCAGTGATTATTCGTATCTAGCTCACTTTTCTCAACAGTTTTCTTATCTGGGAGTTGTAGAGACATTGTTATTGCTGCTTCTCATCAGGTTGGTGACAGTGGCTTGCTTGTTCATCCTGCTTGGTTTATTGAGTTTCCTACGTGTGAGTGTGTAGTTCTTGACGCATTAGGAAAACCTTTGGGCATTAGTAACTCGTTTTCTTTTCTTGTTCTAACATCATCCTGGTAGTTTTGGGGAGTCCAGTTTTACCTGTTGGACTGGTTGAACCTGTTCAGTTGCCACAGAGATTTTCATTTTTATTAATCTCTTCCCCCTCTGTCTTCAGTTTAAATTGCTTCTATTGCCACGTTTTGAAGTTCACTAATTATTTACTTGATTCAATGTGCTGATGTGCTCATTAAGTGAACTTTAAATCTCCATACAGTGTATATTTCACTTGTACAATGCCAAGTGACTATACTCTCCATCTCTTTTCTCAGTGCAGTGTTGCCTTCCCTTAATTCCCAAATAATATGAACTTAATAATCAATGTAAATTAATGACATGGTAAGGTGTGCTTTCACATATGGTATAATGCTGTTTACATATTATGTCAGTCAGTTTCACCACCACTTTCATTACTGGGTCTGTATCTCTTGGCTGTTTTCTTTATGGTCAGATTTTCTTCCTTTTTCATGTCTAGTAATTTTTGATAGAATAGTAGATATTGTATATTTTCTATTACTAAATATCTGTATTTTCTCATTTTCCTTTAAAGACCATTGGACATGAATATCTGTGATTGATATATCTAGCACAGTCATGAACTAGTTGAGCGCCCCCTACTGAAGAGAGGCCCTTCTTGAGGTCTCTGTTGAACGCATTACAGATTCAATAATTCCTTCATTGCAGTAGATCATGATTCAAGTTTTACATGTCATTCTGGCTCTGGGACTTGTTAAGTTTTCAGCTCTTTGACAGCTGCTTTTGCTAAGTCTTATGGAATTTTACCCAATAGATGCCCATTTCAGTATTCAGCAAAAGAAGATCTTTACACTGATTCCTGCAGCTCTTTTTCAGCATGGCCCCTCCTGTCTGGAACACACAGACTCTCTGAATTAGACTTTCAGTCTTTGTAAATAGACCACTGTTCTATACTTGGGCTTCCCCTTCCTGTTCCATGGTCCCAAATGTGCATCCAGGAAGAGAACTGGGGACCGTGCGGTGAACATTTGCTTCCTTTAGCTCAGGGGTTACAGTCCTCATCTTCATGTTGTCCAATAAATTAAAATAGTTGGTAGAAGTTGCCCAGTTTTCCTGTTTTAATGCCTTTTATGGCCTAAGGCATCAGTTTTTCCTAGCTTCTTAAGTCTAGACTAGATCTATCATCCAGTGTTCTTGCACCTACATTCCAGCGTCTGACAGTTTCTTTGCCAGCATCGTGCTGTGTGCTTACTAGCACGAATTATAAGGGCAGCCTTGCTGATTCTGAATCTTGTAATGTGTAACAGCTTGTGAAGAATGGTAGTTTACATCCCTGAGCCACGGTCTCACATTTGTAATACAGGAATGTTAAATAATTGCACCTAACTTTTTGGTTTGACTTTCAGGGACTAATGAGTTAGATTGTTGCTTGGCACATGGTAATGTCCACCATGACAGTGACTGTTAGTGCTATCATTACTACTCCTACAGTCCAGCTGGTTGAGCTTTCATTGTTTGGTAAATATGAACATTAGCCAATAAAATCACATATGCATTACACAACATAACATAACATACTATTACCACACAAGATCCTGTACTCCGTCTCTCTGGGATAATCATAAACACAAAGTAATATTAAGCTCTTAGGCTGAGAAGAAAAGGTCTTGGACAAAAGCTACTTTTGCTTGACAAAATAGCTAAGAGGATTGCTACGCACACCTTGTTTTTGATCTTACCATCCAGGTTCATGCCAAAAAAGCATAGATGGAGAGAGCTTCGGAAATGGAGATTTTATTGGCACTGCACACTAGTGGTAACAGATCACTGAAGTAACATGGGAGTGAACCTATTTGTAAGTCAAAGAGTGTGTTTTGAGGGCGAAATGATTACCCATCAATAGTTTGTATGTTAAACCTCAAGTTGGGAAAACAGCACCTGTAACCGAGCTGCTAGAGAGCTGATAAGTGTTTAATGTTCAGGCTTGGGTACCTTGTGTAGCCATTTGGAGCCACACAAGAACTGCTCTTAGGAGCATCTTCCCTAGAGTTTTGAAGCGATTCTTGGGAAAGAGGAGCTCCTACATTTACACAAATCATACAAAGGTTTGCAAGCCACTCCGGTGTGTTCTTAAGCAGTCTGCATGAGTCATGCAGTTCACAATCAAATATGCATTCAAGTTTTAACATGAAGAAACAGCTTTGGTATTTATTCTGCAAACCACCCATGTGTTACCCCCACTGCTGTTCCTCTGTCTTTAGAATAGCCTTGCCTCATGCTTCCAGGGAGCCCCTCTGTCTTGGTCCTGGATTAAAATGGCCAGCTGCTGGGTAACCTTAGCAAAGATATTGGCATGATCTGAAGTTCATGTCTTGTAAATGTTTAATGACAATCTTCAGAGGATCAAGGGATGAAGAAGCAATTAAAACTCACACTCCTGGCCGGATACTGTGATTCAATCAGATTCTTATGTAGTAGTCTGACTCCTGATGTCACAGCATAGTGCAGAGGTCTACATGCCATCACCGATCTAAGTAATCCCCCACTGCTGTACAGAAGAGGATTAGCACCAGAGATGAACACATCACTCATCACTCTGAGCCATCTAACAGCATCAACCTGATGAACAGTACAGAGAAAGATCAATACCTTTGTTTCTTATCTATTGTTACAACATTTGGGAAGGAGCAAAAGAGGCTCTATTTTCGATTTGCAATCCTTTTAGGTACAGTTCAAGAGAGAGACAAATGGAGAGTTAAGGAGAAGGGAGGGAGGAATTTAGTGGTATTCTATTTGTACTGAAATGTGATTTTATTTGTATGTTAATAAATAAAGTTGCCTAGGGGTCAGAGCTATTAGCAAGCCATAGCGAAAGCCAGGGCGGTGGTGGTGCACGCCTTTAATCCCAGCACTTGGTAAGCAGAACTAGGTAGATCTCTGTGTGTTCAAGGATACAGCCAGCATTGGAGACACACGCCTTTAATCTCAATACCAACCATAGAAGACCTGGAGTGACCACAGACAGGCAGTGACGAGACGGTCATGTGGTTGGGTTTACAACCAATGAGAAGGCAGAACAAGGATTCTTTATAAGACAAACGCACAGGAAGTAACTCCTCTTTTCGGAGAGGTCTCTTGGCGGGAGAGGCTAGCTGGCGGAAAGCGGTAAGGCTCCTAGCTCTGACCTCTTGGGCTTTTATCTTTACATTGGCTCTGTGTTTCTTATTTAATAAGACGGTTGGTTACATCTACAGAGGAAGGGTGAGAAAGGGAAGAGAGAGACAGAGACAGATAGAGAGACAGCGACAGAGACATAGAACCAGTTGCTTGAGATCACATAGTAATACAGACACAGATCCTAAGACAATCTTGGATTTTGGACTATTGATCTTGCAACCACACTGTTAAGGGTAGAAACTAAATATTTTAAGTTTGATGTACTATACCCTCTCTGTTGCAAGCAACTACCCAGCTTTGTTACCACAGAATGAAAACCATCATATATATACACACATGTATGGATGGATATGTTTAACTGATTTTTAATTAAATCATGTACATACATTATATATGTTATACATAGCATTGTATACATAAATATCCATGCTCATATTTTTAATCAAAACAAACATTTAGCTTACAGATGGTGGTATACAACCCGTGTGCTAATTCATGACCCATGATAAATGTGCCTCCTTTGAGCTGTAAGAACAATCACATGCTAGCATAATGTAACATATGTTAATGTTTCCTGTACTGTCACATAATGATCAGGAGAATCCTCCTAAATGTGTTGTTAATGACTTTGTGTTTTTTTATATGAGGAAACAAAGAAGCGAACTTGCTGGTCCAAGGCCAGGTGGTAATGAATCATGGAAACTGTAGCATTTGTCTCGTTCCTTCTTTGGCGGCTCTTTTCATGGGAAATTCTCACATTTACTTCATTTTCACACTGAAAGTCCTAGCAACACCGAGGCTCAATGACTTGTCTATTGATCTGTGAGAGAGCAGGTCAGAGATGGACCGTCCGCTGGCTTCATGTGGGTCCTCTGACTTGTTACATTGTTGTTAGACGTTTTCAGAAGTAACACAGGTGGAACTAGCAGACCTTTGTAGTCCACTGCAGCTCACTGTTTCAACATCCTACAGTGATGCTGAATGACCTTCTTAATGTACCAAAAGTGTCCAGATAGACTGATAAGGAGGACTGCTGGGTGTTAGGTAGCCTTTAAGATGAATATCTTAGAACCATGGTTTCTAGGACCTCTTCTAGCTCTTTCAGAACAAGGTAGTGATGGGACCACCAATGGGCTTCTTTTGCCTGCAGCCAAGGAGTTTCCTGGAACATAGCAAACTGAGTACTAAAGCCAAAAAGATCCCAGGCAACTGCATCTGTTTGTTCATGATAACTAGTTAGTAAGTATTTGTTGAATAACTTGACTCCTGCCAATAACTCTTCATCCCTGGAGGTGATTCTCACCTGGAATGGGCACTGAAGGAATGGGAAAGAGGCTGGGGGAAAACCAGGAGGTGTTTCCAGCTTCCCTGAGAAACCCAACTCAGGACTATAGAAAACCAGATCCAGTAGCATGAAATACCAGTATATATTTACATTATAAAGGCAAATATATCAGTTTGGATGGTTAGTGTACTTCTGCTCACTAGTGAAAACTGTATTATCCATCACTCGAGAAACACATAACAAAGCAGGCATTTAGCCCAATAATAAAGGAAGGTACTGGAAAAGGCTTCACAGAGGCTGTGCTCTATAAAGAGACCAGCATAAGCTACAGATGATTACTAATTTTAACAGAGCAGTCAGTGGCCAGTGTGGGGTTCATAATAATTGCAGAAGATAGTGCTGAATCTCCAGATTCAGCTTTGAGTCTAAATATCACCTTGAGTATTCCCTCATACCTCCAGGCTCTCCCTGCCTGTGCCTGCAAATTTGAGCTGCCTGGAAACCTACTTGGATTTCTCAGGTTTGGGTGCAGGGGTTTCTCTGGGTCCCACTGGAGCCCGAGTCCTCTGTAAGTTCTTTGGTTAGGTGTATTTGATCTCCCTGAAAGGGACTTCATTTACATTGCAGGTCAACCACTCTCCTTGCTCAGCAGAAAATTACGAACACTAGAAGGATGTACAGCCTAGCAATGAAACAGCTGCTAGCACACCTCAATGCTGAGACCCACAAATGACCAGAAATGTTTGAGAGAAGCAGAGCAAAGGGTGCCCAACTTCTTTTCCTGCAGACACATTCCCTACTGAAAGCTGTACAGCTTTCACTTGCAGCTGGTGACTGTTTACTTAGGCCTTGGTTATGAAGATTCAGTTTAAATATGCAGCAGTGAATTCGGCTGCCACTACATGCTGGCCAAGCGCAGTAATGAGTCTGGCTGGCTCTTCACAGTCTGAATCAGCATCCACAGCAGACATTCCCTCTGACTGGCAGGCAGCCTTAAGGAATTCAGACATCTAGCTAGCCCCTCTCCATTTCCTCCCACACCACAGATAAGCTGCAGTTTTTAAGACCCATATATCTCTAATCTTTCTCCTCTGGAATTCTTACTGTGGTCTTCATGTTTTCTAGTTCCTTTTGAGCCTATTGCTCAAGCACACATCCCCCTTATCTGTCTCATTTCTTCTCTTCTGAGTTTCCTGGACCCCATTCTTCTGCCTTTGCAATCTCTCACCCATCAGCTTCACTCATTTTCCTCTGCATTTCACATTCTTCTTTTGTGTCTTTCCTACACAATCTTTCCTTCTGTTTTGCAGCTTGTGCTTCGTTTTGCATTTGAAATTTCTTCAAGAATTTAAAAAGCCAATTGTAACTATGCAGTTTTATTTTGTGTAAACCAGATTTTCAAGGTAGAAACTCCATTTCCTTAGTGTGCGATGACAAAGAGGTCCTGACATAAATTAACTAGTGCTGGCTGAGACTAAGCCAGTTTGTAGCTCAATGCTGGCGAGACTAGGAAGTGGGTGGTGTGGGTAGGAATGCATATCCCCACCCAACCTAGCAACACTGTGCTCACTGATAACACAGCCTGTTCACGACTGAAGAAAATCAATTTATCTTCTACTGAATACCAATGAAGACTAAGTCAGGTAGTGATCTACTCT
The DNA here is from genome assembly GCA_902168325.1 of Peromyscus nudipes. Taxonomy (NCBI): domain Eukaryota; kingdom Metazoa; phylum Chordata; class Mammalia; order Rodentia; family Cricetidae; genus Peromyscus; species Peromyscus nudipes. Next base: position 31,627 of record CABHPH010150924.1, on the reverse strand, counting down.
TTGGAGAACAAATGTTAAAATATTACAGGAGCTCAGTGAGGCTGCCATGGGGTCCAGCCGTAGAGCTGTGAGTTAGCAAAGGCTATTCACACTGAGTCACTCGTGTCTATCCATTGGCTGAAGTGCTCCAAATATTCTCTAGATCCCCAAACATTCTGCTCACATAAAATTGGGATAACATGGGCCCATGGGCTAGAAGAAAACTGCTCCGGGTTGATAAGCCTTCAATAGATTCTCTGCATTTTCAGACTCATACCTGCTGGGATAGCTTTTGATTACAAAACACAGCAGTTGGGCAGTGCTGGTACCAATAATTATCCTGGTGATTAGCTTCTGCCATGCAGTGTATAGCCAGGGCTGTAGGCTCTGCAAGCAGAAGAGGCACCAGAGTAGCTTTCAAGCTGTCTTTCCTACAAGCAGGATGCTAGCAAGTCCTTCCAGAAACAGCTCAGAGGCAGACTGTCTCTCCTCTCATGCTGCCTTTCCCCCGTCTTTGGTTTAGCATATTTCAGTTGTGAAGCAGGATAGAACAGAGGACAGGTGCTATAGCATAGGGCTGCACATAGAAACTGTTTAGGAAGAACTCCAACGTTTGTCTTGTGCTCTACGTACTTGAGAATAGAAACGCTATGCTCGCTAAACTGCAAACAGTACAGGGAATCAAGATAGGATTTAGGAAGCTGAGAGGGAGGAGCAGAGCCAGGCCAGAGCAGGGAAACAAAACACTGTTTTTAAGGGGACTGCAAAAATGTTCAACCAGAGATGAGAAAATGCCCACATAGAGTTCACTGAGAATGAAGGAATGCATCATTCCAATGCTGGCAACTGTCAGGACATCACTATTGCAGACACAGGAAAGTAATAAATTAGGCTGAGGGATAACTAAACATTTGATATTTTCACTTCATGTAGAGAAACACACTGGATCTACCAGAATAAAATCACTAGCTACTAGACAAAATAGTGACAGAGAAGAGAAACATACTGTGTGCCACCTTCTGTGTGCCAGGTGCTGTGATGTATTGCCTCATTTAATCCCAAAGATGCCAGTGCTGTGGAAATCATGTATCCTTTAGAGATGAACAAAAGTACTCAAGGACATAAACACCCCAAGTTCAAATAGCTGCTCAAAAAACCACACAGGCCTGACCTGAGGGCAAACTGCAGGGTCTTGAGGGACAAAGTCTCGGCATGCTCTAGAATGGAAACCAGCATTTATGGATCACCAACATGTGACAGCTACTTTGGAACATTCTCTCACTATGTTCATAGACAATAATTCCAATTTCACTAACAGGCAGGAGGGTTGACTGTCTCGGGCCACAAGAACATGCAGCAGATGACAACTGGTGTTCATAAGGTTGACCCATCAGATTAATAACTCTGATGGAGGAACATCATCAAGTGCTGCTTACGAGGCCGCAGACTATAAATGACTGTTTGCCTCTATCTGTAATTTCACATGTGCAAAGCAGCTGTGGAATCTCCCCATTATCCTGCATTCTCACGTAATGTGTACATGTAATCACATGATTACATCTCAATTGTATGGGCATTTATTCTGTGGACTGTCCAAAGATGATTTCTTATTAAGCTGTACAATTTTCATAAACAGAAAATATACTAGGATATGCTTTTATAACTAGATCTATTGTTCTACAAGGACTGTAATACACTTAGAAGCCTGTTTTATTTCTTTAGCTCAGGCTGACAAGACAGCTACATACAATTAACTGATTTATAATCTCAAAGAAAATTCAAAATAGACTAAATGCTCCTACAAATGAATTTGTAAAATAAACCTCTACAGAAATACACAAGGACAAATTCCCTGGTGTCTAATTGTAGAACCAAAGGTCAGGCACAAAGCTACTTTGGTGCCAGTTCCCTGCTTGCTAAAGTCTGGCTGATAAAGACCTAACCCCCTACACAAATTCTTCAGTATCTTGTTACCATGGTTACTTATACCCCACAGATGTAAATTTTTGTCTTCCATGGGATGTATATGAGGGGATGCAGAACAAAAAGAATTGGAAGAAGCTTGAGAGAAATAAAGAAAACAATCATCAGTACGTGTATGAGTTTTTATTCCCTCAGATAAATAAGAATTATTCTTAAGTCCTGCTACTCTGCTGACATTTCTTTTTATTACCTGGGTGTACTCATGGGAGCTGGTCTCACAGGCTGCGATAGTTGGCTGACACATGGTGCCAGGCTTCTGCAAAGGACAGTTCAGATCACCACCAATACCACTTGTGGGCCCTGGCTTGGTAGTAATGTGGACCTTCAGCAGTTTGCATACATCCTGAACAGGGAGCTATCATTTGAAAGCTTGAGGGAAGGAAACCAGGTAGAAACCCCAGTGAAACTTCTTGTATACACACTCATCTCTTTCAAGGGGGATGCTCTGGTGTCCTTTCTGGGGCCCAAAATCACAACATCAAATGTCCCCACAGATGGAATGGTTCTTTTTAGGAACAATCTGAATTTCAGTAAATTAGAAAACTGTAGTGTAATGTCATAGCTTTCCATATCTTTATATCAACCTATATTAGAGGCCACTACATAAATTCTTTTTCTTGATTTTGGACTTCAGGAGAAGACTAGAGATAAAATGTACTATGCACTGAGAAACTGTGATTATCTACAGTTGGAGTAGACAGATTAGGTGACTTGTTTAAGGCCACCCTCTGCTATGAATGGACCACAGGGGCTGGCCACATACAGAACCTGCCACTCCACAACTTCCATCTCATAGAACTGAGCTCTACAGTCTTCTGTAAATCAGGGATTTAACCAACTATATTATAATTCTATATTGAAATTACAATTGTGAAGTCACATCAGTAAACATCGTACCCATATTCCCATTACTTGCCTTACATCCTACAGTTACACCTCAGCAGATTGAATTGATTCCTCCTATCATTACAGACTTTTTTCTGTTGCTTCCATCTGAAGGAAATTCACCCTCTTCATAAGAACCACCTTTTCTCCATTTACCGTCAAACCTCTTGCTTCCTTACATGCTCTCTCCAATTCTTCATTTCCAGCTCACTTTCTGCCTCCTTCTTACTGGTCCCTTAAAATAGCACTTGCCAAGGTCAGCTTGCTGTTCACTGAAACTATGGGCAAAAAGCGTCTTCTGAGAACTCTTTCTAGATTGAACCGAGCCCCTGCAGGGAATTCCTTCCCCCAAATGCCCCCACTTCCTGGCCTCTCTTTTTTAACCTTCTCTGTGGATTTTTCATGCCTTCAGCCCTCCCCCACCCCCAAGCTATCTGATACATTACTGGGGCAGCATCTTATCAAATGACTTATGATATGTCTAGACCTAGTCTGAGACCCAGGACATATGAAACTAGCTTGCCCCTACGCTAGACCTGAAGGTTCTTCTATGGAAACACTTTGGCTATGTCAGAGGGAAGAGGCTGATGGTTTAATAACTGAGAGTTATCCTCTTCTCCCTTGACAGCACTGGTTCATCTGTCTCCTCCGCTTGTACGCCTACCCACTAACTACGTCATTTCTTGTCAGATTTCCCCACCTATTCCAGCTCAGCCCCACATTCAGTGTTCTTTCTACCCAAACGGGTCCTCTCATTGTTCTGTTTAGGCTTTTGAATAGTTTGTTATGAGAAGTCTCTACTCAGAACATTCAAAAGGGCCACTATAGTAGTACAGATGCTTCTCAGATTATGATGAGATTATGTGTTGAGAAAGCTGACTTAAGTTGAAAACGTCATGTGTGGAAAACGCGAGGGAGACACCTAACCTACTGGCTTCACAATGCAGCGCCCTGCAGAGTGAGAGGAGCTTGACGGGGTGGTGGCTTGTCTGGCTGAGAGCTGTGGCTCACTGATGCTGCCCAGAAGAGGAGGGAGGGAGGAAGAGAGAGCAAGAGAGTGAGAAAGAAAGTAGACATGAGAGATCTTAGCCAGGAGGCATGGGGAGAGATCAAAATTCACAGCATGCTTCTACTGGATGTATGTCTTGTTCATCCCATTGTAGCTGAAAATCCCACACAAAAGACTCTGTTTCCTCACTGTCATTTCAACCTTATCTTTCCTACTCTTTCACTCTCTGCTTTTCAGGCATGCTTAGCTTCTTTCACTTCCTTACTGTGCCATGCTTTCATAGTTTCTTACCTTCAATGGGTTCCGTGTGAAACTCCTCCCCCATTCTGTTTAGCTAATTCTAGGTAACTAGTACTATCATAAAGGTCACCTTTTCTTGAAGGTCTTCCAGATGACAGCTTTGCCTTGCTGTCTCTCAGGTTCTGCCATAGTCCATGTACTAAAAAGGCAGCGAGGAGTGCTTATAACTATCTACTCATGTGTCTATATCTCCTAGTAGAATATAAACTACTAGGAGCATTGATTCTACTATGGCTACCAGCAGCTCCTATCACACTGTCGAGAAAGAATTACAGTGTTGAATACCATTTAATGAATAAACAATTTTGAAGAATGAGAGGTGGAGAGAGGGTAGAGTACCACAGTTAGCAGATCAAAATAAGGCAGCAAGGGAGGATGGCAACCTCTGCTCTTCTAGATGAAAGATGTTCTGGAGACCAACATAAACAAATGGCAGTTGAAAGAGAAGACTGCCTTTTGGGTTGTCTTTCTGGAAAACATCTGATGTATCCAACCAGAGTATCTGAGGGGACAATCAAGAATCATGTGTATTTTGAAAGTGAGAGAAAAATAAGAGAAAAGAAAATTTGTACCATCGCCCTCTTCTCCATTCTTGTGTAAGATGTTTGCTGAACTCAAGCCAGCTGTTTCTACATCTCCACTAACATGCACAGCCTGCATTGCCAACATGAGGCAGTGTCCTGCTACTCAATGCCTTCCACAGTCCCACGAGACCACAGGCTTCAACATATGTTCCCAAATGACCCCTAGCCTTTCTTTACTTGTGAGTGGTGAGACATGCTCTGAAGTCATGTGTTACTTTAAGATGACGGAGAAGGCAGAAAAGCTGAGCTAAAAACAGAGTGGCTTATTTTGAGCAAGGGACATCAAAAGAAAGCCTGTGTAGCAGCTGGCTATTTGGGATGAGGCCACCAGCATCTGCAGGACATTTGTAAGGTAGGAAGTTCTCCTGCCCTAGGATGAATGTATAAGTCCTGGGAGATAGACTGGGGCCATCCTCCCTCCTGGGAAGCTTATGATCCATCATTTATAATTGAGAACGGTTACTACATAATTAACTGCTGAGAAAGTGTCACAAGACACTGGCATCTGTGCTAGGCCTTGATTTCTCTGCTAGGAGAGAAATGTGAGAGCAAGCCAAGTGAGAATCTCCTCAGAGCATTGGAAAAGGCATGGGAGGGGATATAGATAAAGTATACTCAGAGAATGAAGATGAGACCAGCATGGGTAAATAGACTGGCTCTAGTCATGGACTATTGGCAGTTGAGACAGGACAAGCATGTCCTATGGTGTTCCACAGGTAAGATCAATGGCTCATTTGCCCAGCTTCAAAAGGCTGCAAACAGCTATTTTTTATGTTGGAAAAGAAATTCAATAATTTGTATCACTTGCTGCTATGAATCTGATAAAAAGCCTTCCTGAAGACTGTAACAAATGGCTATAGGAGCCCTGCATTCATGCTGCAATATTATAACACACTGCCTGTGAGTCGGATCATATCGATTTCCTTGGAACACTCAGCATCCTCAGAATTTCCCAGTCCTTGGTTGCTTTACCAGGTTCCATTTTATTGAGTTTGGATTTACAGGGCGTCAGCTACACAGCAGATTGTGGGTGTGAACAGTGATGGAGGAATGAGTGTAGTCCTTCAGAAGCTCAACTAGAGGGGTGGGGGAATGGGAATGAATATAGACCATCACCACCAGTGTCAAAGGAAGCATGGAGAGGGCTCTAAACACTGGATGTGGATGCAGAACAAGTGGGACCCTCATAGGTTGCTGGGGGAAGGGAGAGAAAGCAATGGGAGAAAGTCACTTTGTAAAATAGCTTGTCAATTTTTACAAAGTCCCAGGCATAGATATTTCCCAAGAAGAAAATGAAGCACATGCCCATAAACAAACTACTTGTATCAGCATATACACAGCTTTGTGAGTAGATACTAAAAACTGAAGAAGAGGTTAAATATACATCTAATGGCAAAAAGGATGGACAAGTTGTAGTGTTCATCAATCAAGAAGAATAAAATTCCAATAAATATAACACCATGAGTGAATACTGAAAGGCTGCAATGCTAAAGAAATACAACCCCATGCCATGTGTGTGATCTCCCTGATACCAAGTTCAAATTCGGGCAAAAGAAATCTCTGATAACACCATTTAGAACAGTATTGTTTCTGGGAGAGGTTGAGGTCAACTGAAATGGAGTGAGGATGATGGCTAGAGTGTTAGAAATTGATCTTTATTTGGATATTGTTTGCACAGGCTACATAATTTTCAAATGTTTGATAACATTTGTGTCAATTATATCTCAATAACATAAAATGAAAAGGAGAGTTATAGAAAAAGACAACGCAACAACATGGCTTCACAGAAGAACTTTCTTGACTAGACTTCATGGAGAAGACACTTTAAATAATGCCCCTTTTTGGAGAGTAATGCAGAAGGATGAAGCAGAGAGGGAAGTGAGAAGAATAGAAAGCATATTGCAGGGGGTGGGGTAAGAGCACCAAGGTGGGGTGTACCTGTCATAACGGGGGTTTGTCATAGGTGGCAAAGCACTGATGCATATTCCATAGGATTTGCCAAGAAAGACAAGGGAAACTGAACAGTAACCTAAAGGGATTGAAAAGGACCTCTACATTGAACTTTTTCTATGAAAGAACTTTGTTACACTCATTGTATGGAGTAAAATATCAATTTAAGGTGAAAATAGATTTTGTGTTCAGATTATTTGTACTGAATATATTGTGCTTCTAACTGGAGGGATGATGTTTCATAATGACAATTAAAGTAGGTGGGCTATAAACATATTTATACTTACTACATAAAGAGCAAGGTCTAGAGAATTAAAAAGAAAAGAAAGAATCTTGATTGTTATTACCAGAAATTAGTGATATTTGAGGAGACAGATGTTTGCCTTGATTGAAACTTTGCGTCATTGTTTTACATAAACCAAAACATCACAGAGCAGGTGATTAATATGTAAAATCTGTATATAACAAGATTTTAAAAAATCTTTAAAAAATATAAAAACATTTGTTTATAACATGGGCTAAGTCACGGAGGAAATGGTAGGAAGAGAGGATCATAGAGCCAGGTTTCATAGACCTTGGTTTTTTTTTTATTGGAGGAAGGAGGGGAAACCTCTTCCTCTTTGTCAGGAAAGAAGATGGAGAATTAAGTAAAGCTGGAGAAGAAAGTCATGAGAACCATGGTGGACATCCCCATGTCCTGAAGCAGTGGGGGCATCAGTGACAGTGACAAGGAGAAAGACTGGGGTCTGAGAAGCACAAAGAGGATTCAGAACATATTCAGAGAGTTTGGAGGGGCCTTGCCTGAGATACACATGAACTGAGATTTTATGGCATAGACAAAAGTGGAGATGCCACCAAGACTGGGTGGGAATGGAAAAGCACCAGGGGTGGAAACACAGTGGCTATTGAGATCACAGCAGAATGCATCATGGCCAAGAAAGGGATAAACACAGTAGAGGGACAACGGAGTTGAGGAGAGGGTCCTAGAAGGCAAGAAGAGAAGCAGGCTTGGTGGCCTTAAGAAAGTTGGTAAGTGCTAAATAATGTTGATAAGCAAAGGGATTTCAGGTCAAGATGTCTGAGGCGACAGCTCTGGATGATAACAAGTTACAAAGTCTAACGGTGGCAGGGTGAACAGCAATGATACACAACAAGGGAGGCTGGAGTCAGGAAAGATAATAGCAGATTTTAAGGAGAGAGACTGAGAAAATGAGTGAAGTCCTTAAGGAAATCGGGTGGAGTTTCCCCACTTAGCATATCTTTCTCCTATGGCACTGGCTATATTTAGCCCTGCTATGGTTTGAATATGAATTATCCCCCACAGACTCATGCTGAGGCTTCCCTAGTTGGTGGTGCTGTTTTGGGAGGTTCTAGAAACAGTAGAATGGGGGCCTTTTTGGAGGAAGTAGTTCACTGGGGACAATGGTCCCCTCCTGTATTCATCTGTTTCCCCAGATGCCATGAGGTGAACAACTTTGCTCTGTTACACATGCACTACCATGGTGTTATAACTTACTGTGGGATCCGAAATAATGAAGCCAAGTGACCACCAAATGAAACTTCTGAAACCACAAGGCCAAGATAAGTCTTTCCACCTTTTTCTCAGGTGTTTATTACAATGATCAAAAAAGTTTAACACCAAATTTCTTTGAAATGTATTTGTAAATTATGTGTAATGTGTAGTGTCTATGTGTGTGGGTCTGTGCCATGTGAATGCAGTGTTGGTGGAGGCCAGAAGAGGGCGATAGACCTCTTGGACCTGGAATACAGGTGGTAGTAACCCACCTATTGTGGTTGTTGAGAACCAAAGTCAGGTCCTCTGTAAAGGCAGTTGATGCTCTTAACTGCTGAACCAGTTCTCAGGCCCCACAACACCCTTTTATTCCATTGAATTCTGTTTGGGACAGGAAGCCAAACTGTTGTCTAGCTTCTGTGAGTAACACAAAATAGTTTATATCCACGCTTTACAAATGGGCATACTTCAGTGTCTTCTCACTGTATGTCCTCAACTGCATCTTTCTATTCAGGGTAGAATTTGGCAGTGTGTGTGCACACTCAAATCACACTTCAGAAAGTGTGCCAACAAAAAGCACCAGAATCATACATTTCAGGATTTGGAAAGAAATAGCATGTTTTGATGCTTAAAAACAGCATTATGAGAAGAAAGGGGCTATTTGCTTCTCATTCATCTCTCCAGTTATTTCACCAATTTTTTAAAAATGAAAATAATTCCTTCAAGTCTTCAAAAATTGCAGTTCTTCTCTGGGGACTCCCAAGCTCCTACAGTCAAAATGGCAGTGGGAGCCGTTTGGTGGAGAGAAAGAAGGAGAGGAACCCTCCCTCCCACTCCATGGCTGTATATCCTTGAATAGTGTTGTCTCTCTGTGCCTCAACTTCCTCATGGAGAAACCCTTCAAGTGGCTACATAATCAGGAATAAAAAGTTTAATATACTTAACTAACAGTGGATTATGAGTGATACATACAGAAATTAAATTGACAATAAAAATCAGCTTTGACTTGAAACGGTAATGTTTCTATTGGTCAAGTGGTCTCAGTTCATGATCACATGGCCCATTTGGAGAAACTGAGTATTTTTACAACTTATTAGGAGATCCTATCAGCTCTACATTTAGAGTAAACCCCAGACATGACCACTTTCACCCTTCAGCTGTTACCACTTCCTAGCCCAAGTTCAACTGATCTTCTGTCTAGACCATTGTAATTGTGTCCTGTGAGTCTCTGTTTCACTCGCTCTCATGTGGCACTGACCAGGAAGTAAAGTTTAGACCAGAAGTAAAGCAGGGCCACATAACCTAAGACCTGTCCCTCATGACCTACATCTATCTACTAGGTTCTGTACCATCAAAGTTGTACAACATCATGAAACAGTACCACCAGCAGAGGACCCAGTGTTCAAATACACAAGCTTGTTGGGGGACATTTCACATTCAAGTTATAATACCAAGGTATTTTTAGCCCTTAGCACACAGTAGGTACCAATATCATGAGTGCCTTGGTGTATGATTGAGGCCTAAGACCAATTTTCCAACTCTTTTGAATTCCATCCATGGGAGAAAAATGGGCGGAACCCAGGAATTAATTATTTGGGAATTCTACTTGCTTCCCAGTATGTCAAGGAAAGGACAGAGGCTTTCTGGGGGCACCTCAGTGAGCACAGGGCCTGGGCCTCAGATATCTCAATTTTACAAACACGTGGACTCACATATATAAATTAAAGAAACTTGCCACTGTACATAGAATTCAAGCTCTCCAATCTCCACCAACATGTAACTCATGCATTTCCTTTGTGGCCTTCATCAGCATTCAGGGCAGACATTTCTCATTGGCATGGCCTTACAGAGGGAAGTTATAAATCTAGGAGGTATTCTGCCCTTCAGATAGTGAGGAAGAGGATGGGACAATTCAGCATTTGGTGATGAAGAAGTAGGGGACACAGAGTATAATGCTGTTTGCAACTACATCTTGGAATCCAAGTAGAGTCACCAAAATAGCTGTGGGAACTCACTTAATGTCTGTGGGATGAAAATACCATATAAGGGAATTATGAATGGTATATTCAATATGTAGTTTGGAGATGAAATATAAATTCAGCTTTATTATACCAAATCATGACTTTCAAGTGGGTTCCTTCTAAATCTTATTTAAAAGCCATTTTTTCTACCTGTAGTAAGGTATAAAGGAAGCCTCAAGGCCTTCAATAAGCTGCATTAGCACTGAAGGATCAGGCAGTATCTGCTTGTATTATCTGCCCAGTTCCTTAGTTTCTTTTATCTTTTGTTTTTAAAGAGGCAAGTCCACACTCAAACAGGTTCATACAGAAGCACAAACACACAGGCTAGTCTCTAACTCACAGGTACCATACTGCCACAGCATCTTAAGTTGCTAGTATTACAGGCATGTGTATACACTTCTGGCCAAGTTCCTTAGGTTTCTAGAAAAAGCAACATACATTTATGCCCGTAATCTACTGAGACTTACACTTTATATAACTACACCGCTGTTTGTGCAACTACTGTTTATAGTAGCTCAAAGGTGGAAACAGTGGAAATGTCTGTGAATTGAGGAATAGACAACAAAAGTCCCACGTTATACAACAGGATGCTATTCGGCCTTAAAATGAAACTCTAGCACCTGCTACTACATGGGTGAACCTTAGTGTTATTGTTAAGAGTAAAGGACAAGTATTTGGTGATTCCACATTTGTAAGCAGGAAGAACATTCAAATTTATACAGCAAAGAAAAATAATGGTTTTTCAGAGCTAGATGGACAAGGAAATAGAAAGCCATGATTTTTATTGTTTCATGGGTACAGCATTTAGAATGTCAGTATGGGAAAAACAAAGACACTTTTACATGGTGGTGATGGACAACAATATGAATGTACTTAATGCCACAACTTTATACTTAAAATGTCTAAAGTAGTAGATTTCACATAACGCATATCTTACCACAACTAGAAAAACTCCAAAATTTCAGCAGTAAAATGTAGCACTATGCGTTCCTTACTAAGGAAATAACCTGGTGCTGCTGAGACCCTAATCAAGAGTGCAGATCTGGGAAGATCTCTAACTGCCTGCTGTGGTTGCTGTGATCTGTATCTCAACCTACAAGCAATGTTTCTCCAGTCAACACACTGAAAGTCAGATGTGCATTTTTGTTGATGAAATTAGTGCTGTTATTTAGCCCAGTGAACCCTTTTAGAAGCAGGCTCTCATTAGTGAAATTAAAGGTATTCATTATACATGGATTCACAGAAATATATTAGAGACACTCTTATAATTGCTTCACTGAAGCACAGAACCCGTTAATTTAATAGGCTTCACTTTCAGGAATGGTGACCTTAACTAAAGACCTCAAGAATCCTGTGCTTGGCCAGGAATACTGAGGAATCCTCAGTTCCTGAAATGAGTTTGATGAGTGGCAGAACACTATGCCTGGAACTTTCATGATGGTCTTCACTGACTGTCTTGTACAGGATGCTGTTCAGAATCCTCAAAGTATAGACCTAGAACACAGTCAATTTTACCAAATAGTCATAAATTCTCTGCAAGTTCATTGCTAACGAATGTTTGTTAAGTGGATGCTTTATATGTGATGATGCTTATCTGAGGCTTTGCTCATTGGACACCTGGTCATAAAGTTGTCATCCTAACATCAAAACATCCTCAGAGCTGGTCAAGTCACACATGACCGAATCAGTCAGCTCATGGCCACCAGTGTGCAGGACAGAGGGAAATTCTAATGTCAAAGGATATGAGCAATGAAACCATAAAGTATTGGCTTATCATCAGGTTGTGAGTCCTAAGAAGTCACATTGAGAGAGTGTAGTTAGCCTTCCTCCTTGACTTGGGAATGAAATGAAACAAAAACAAGACAAATAACAACAAACCCCTCAGAGTTCAGAGGTTCTTGATGATCTTCCCAAAGAGACACCAAAGGGAAACTTTGATATCATGGTTACTTAGAAGACACCCACATACTGAGCAATTGTGTTGTGTCAGGCATGTAATAGCTACTTTAACACATGACTGATATCACAAATATCCAGAAAAAGGTGAATACTCTGGACTTGTTTTCAGAGAGATCAACTCCATTTATTGAGCCCTTAACATTCCTTGTAAGATCCTAGCTATTTGAAACACTTTCCTATAGCCATCTTGGCCATGAAAGGTACTGGAGTAATGACTGGAAATGCTAACGATAATGTCTTGGTTCAGACCTCTGTCAGAAGGAGAACTTATTCCCCTCAGATGGGATATCTCTAAGGCATGTTCTGCACTGTCTCCTGGATCCCATCAGTTATCCAATGAGCAACTGGAGAAACCTGTTGACTAACATACAGGTCAGCAGCTTCTTCCCATCTCCTCATCCCTGAGCTTCCTGGAGTCACCTTTCAGAGAATTACAAGACAGAAGTCCTTATATTAGGAAACGGTTTTGGGGGCACACCCAGGAAAATTACAAGATCTCACATGGTAAATGCACCAGACATCAGGGTGCAGAGCAAGAATGTGACCTGGATTTGTAGTCATGTACTTCTATTCTGCCTTGCTCAGTTATTTCCTCTGACTGAGCAATTACAGATAGGATAGAGGGGAAGGACTGGATGGATGATACAGAAAACGCTTAGACTGTCCTAAATGCTTTGTTTGATTAGCTTCTCAAGTCCTCATGCCCTCAGAATTGATGCTACTGCTCTGCATTATGTCAATATGAAGATTATTTTAACAGGGTTCAAAAGTCTGATTAGTCACTGAAATAGGTTCAGTAACAGTCCCCACAGCCCTTAACCCCTGAATCCATGACTGCTACTTTATCCTTATTTGGCAAAGGGAACTTTGAAGATATTATTAAGGATTTTGAACATAGAATTATTGTGATGCCAGTATCATCACAAGGGTTTTTTTGGTTCCTTCCTCTGGAAGGAGTCAGAGTCTCTCGCCATGTAATAGTAAAAATGTAACATAGACTAGAGGAAGGGACCACAGCCACAGGGAAATACATGCTAAATGCTTAGTTATAAATATATTTTAGATGCAGTTTTAATGGAGTTATGCCATATGGGGCAACAATGTTCCCTATAACAGCCACAGACTATCTAGAAACAACCCAGTGCTAGGCAAGAGGAACCTCACTTTGAGTTGTTGTTCATGTGGGTCCAACGGACTCCTCAAATAATACAGGAAATTGCTGTTGTCTTTGGTTGCTTCCCAGAGCTTGGAGGTGAGAACTGTCATTGAAGACACCACACACTTCAGACAAAGGATGCGGAGGTATTGAATTGGAACTGACCTGGAAGTCTCTTCCCTAAGAACTTGCTATCATATTATCAGAAAGTAGTATGCAAGATCCCAAGGGAGAAAAGCAATCAATAGTCCTACCCAGCTGTAAAACCTACAAACTACAAATTATCAGCTTGGCAAGATATCACCAGTAGTGCAACAATAGCACTTTTATCTTGGGTACAACTAATAGCTGTCTAACTGGACTTAAAACCCACTCAATAGGAGGGAAAAATTCATACCCAGAATGGAAAATATAACTAACTACCCATAGCAGAGAGGTTGTATAACTTAAAGGAGAACATTCTACTTCAATTTTCCTAGAGCAATATAGTTTCTAACTATATTCTAAATACTTATCCTAGTACCCAGAGATAAGTGTAGTTCATAGTGTACCCTCATCAAACAGGCTTCTTTTTTGTAGCAGATAGAATCTATTACAGAGATCCATAACCGAGCAAAATGCAGAAAATAAGTGTATGTGGAGTGCTCAGCTCCAATTGGTACATCTACAATCCAATCCCCACATTCAAAGTTCAGGGAACACTGCAGAAGAGGGGTGTGGGGTGGAAAGATTGTAAGAGACAGAGGACTAGAAGTCTGCTGCTAAACGGTCTCTTCTGGGTACGCTAGGGATGCTGATCCCATGAAGTCTCAACAATATGGTTGCCTAAACAAGACCTACCTAATGATACCACCAGTTGACATGTCAAAGTGCATGGGGAAAATTCCCAAGGTGCACACCCCTGTATAAAGAGCTATAGGCAATCAAAGGCTGTAAAAAAAAAGGGAAGAATCAGGTTTTTTTAAGGACAAGCTTTCTGATAGGTTATACATTCCCAGAAGTTCAGCCCTACACACATGCACACAAGTAACACTAAATGGATGTAGTTGGTCAGTGTGTGTGTGTGTGTGTGTGTGTGTTGTATGTGTGTGTGTTGCATGTGTGTAAAACAATAATTATAGGAAAAAGAAGTTATGAATTTGAGAAAGAGTGAAGGAACATGGGAGGAGTTAAGAAAAAGAAAAAAGTAGAAAAGATGTAAACATAGTAACGAATTTTGAAAGTCTAAAAAAATTAAAAATGTAAATAAAAAACAAGGCAGTCATATACCACATAATATTCCGGCAATGGCAAAGCTCATACCTAGTGGTGGTTTCATAAGGTGTGATACAGCTGAAAAACTCCTCCTGTAACCATTTCAATGTCACAGCCTAGTCATGTGTCTATGACAAAGAAAATACAAGAAACCAACTGCACTGCTAGTTGCATGAAAATAAAGCAAATAACCACGGCCGTGCATAATGACTACTGCAATGGCAAATAAAATAAAGGCAAGGACTTTTGTCCTCTAGAACCATAAAAGAACACATTTGTGTTTTTCAGAGCCTTTAGATTTGTGGTGATTCACTACAGCGGTGACAGGAACCTGACACAGTCGGACATCGCCAGTTCTGAGAACACATTGTCTCTGTCACCCTTGCCATAGCTAGGCATGGTGCTGGTTACTCTTTGTGGCCCAACCAGCCTAATTCTCCCGACCACTTCTTGGAGAAACTACTTTTAATCTTTCCATTGTATAAATGGGGAAACTGGGATTAAGAGACAAGAAACTCCTAACAATGAGCTAATACCTGTATTTAGGCCTTTGGTACCCTAAACCATGCTCCTTATCCAAACACTCAACTATGAGTCCTCAAAACTGTCCTGGAAGGGAGGGAAGTGAAGGTCACTCATTGCAGTGACGCTCAACCTCAGTAATGTGGTGAATAAACAGAACTGTGCACAACACCCTACTGAGCACAAGTCTCTTTGGTTCTCACCTTTTTAATCTCACAGAATCTCTTCCCTGTTCTCCATGTTTCTAGAAAAGGGAAGATTAACCCAGACAGAACAGCTAGATGGAGAAAAGTTAGTAATTGGTTTTTGATGTTAATATCTTATCCTCTGTGTTCTACAGAATTGAGCTCTCTGGCAAAACTCCCTCTGCAGCTTTCTTTGAAATCAGAAATGGGTTTGCAACCCTAGAAAGAAATATACTCCTTTCACTTTTTTTTTTCATTTTGAGTGTATTTTCATTTTTAAAACAAAGAAAAAGCTCAAGAGATTGCATCACTTTTAAGGGGAACATGACATACAGTTAGATTGTACCTCTCTAACTATGCTATACTACATACTTTGCAGGAGAAGCCAAGTATAGTTTACATACTTATTTATGCCTCTAGCATGGGCACATAAGAATGGGGGGTGTTTTTACCAGTCAAATGAATAAGTAATGAAATAATAAAGGGCCAAATGATCAAGGAAAGCAGTATATGAGAAAGGAGGCTAACATCTACATTTATTTATTATTGATTTATTTATCATCTTCACTTGTATATTGATGTTATTAAGAATAAGGGTGGTTTTTTTTGTCTGAAACTTTGTAAATCTACCCTTTACTCCAAGATAGGGTGGAGATTTCATTTTGTCTGTACCAATACTGACCTATTGGTATTCATAGCATAGATAGAGCTCTCTAAACTTATAAAGACTTAATGCTCCAGTCAAGACTCAGTTTGAAAGAATCTGTGATCAATTGGTTATATCTGCTTTGATGCAGAATAAGGGAGCTGTAAGAGTCCTGTGTATGGCTAAAATTGTCTATACAATTGATTGACTATCTGTGTAACATATTGCTCACCTTTATTTTCAGACAATGCTATCATCTACAGAGCTATCTCTATGAATATGCAATTTCTACCTCTGCCTCTTTAGAATTTTTCTTAACATTTTAACATCAAATTATACTCTATGGTTTCAGAGATACCAAGAAACAATGACTTTAATTTAAGACAATAGTTGAATCAATGCTCACTGGATTCTCCAAAGATGAGGAGTATTACATATGCCAAGAATCACTAACAGCAAGAATGTTCTTTGTTACATTCCTTAACAAGTGTGGTTAGGTATAAACCAAATTCCTTTGCTGACTCAATGAATGAATAATCTTTACTTCCTATAAAAATTTAAATTAATCACATAAATTTAACAGTAAATGATTTTTAATATTTATTCATAATCTTAAAATAATTTTCTCACTTCTATTTGGAAATCACTAAGTTAAACAATCACTAAGTAGCTTTCATTTTTCACCAATTTCTTTCTAGGCATACACCTTAGAGCCATTCTATAAACTATTTTCTCACTATATGAAAACTTAGAATCAAAGGCCTACAACAACATGGTAATTATCAATAATAACAGTAATAATGCCATCTTTTAAATAACTCTTTGTTGAAAAGTTTTTAACCTATAGTGCCTTTCTTTTTATTCCATTTATTGCATGAACGGAATAATATATAATAATATAATATATAAGTATATATGTATATATATACTTTCCAAATTATACATCTGAAACCAGGCTGAGGGAGTGGCTTATCCAGCTGTTGCATACATGGAAGAACTAGGACACAAGCCTAGATGGTGTTTCCAAGTTTATTACCCAAACTTGGCTCTTGTTCCAACATCTGACTACTTTGGTTTGAGCTGAGCCTCCTTTTCTACTCCACCACACACATTCCATTCTGCATGATTTCTCTAATCTTTTCTCTTTGTGTGGTTTGACTGCTCCTTTGTCCTCTGTAACCCTCTATAGTTCTGATCACCTTCACCATTTTTCAAGTCCTCATTATCTTGATGAATATTTCTTTTCTTGTAGCTTCAATACAGAATTATTCATCACATGTTACATGAACTCTACTCATTCTGCCATTAGTATTTGAGGACTCTAGCAAGCATTTGCAGGTTCTACTCAAGGAACTAGAGGTTCATTAGTGAATAAGGCTTCCTCTGCTGGAGCTTATGTTTCTGTTGGAGTCTCACTTCTAGCATACATTTCTATTTTTTAATCTCCATAACAACAGCAACAATGCTTGAATTTACTATGCCTATGAAGGAACAATATAATTTTACTGTTGTGCAGCTCATTACAGAATCACTAGTGTCTGTCTTCCTGGTATGGGCACAGAACTACCTGATATCAGAGACTATATAAGTAAACATAGTGGAAATACAAGCTAATGTATTTTATGACTTCTCTGGGAGGAGTTTATAACAGAACTCTAAGGAGAAACTGCCTAGAGGTTGGTTTCCTATGTAGGGGGAAGCAAGATCCAAAATACATATTTCTTAGAAATATGTGTTGGACACATTTTAAGAGATTTTGAATTGGACAGCTGCAGAAAGTGTCAACTAAGGAAAGAGTGGGTAAACTTGGGAAGACTTCTGAAACTTCAGCTGTCTCTACCAATTTATTATGAGTCTATTTAACATCTGAAAAGAAGAAGCCTTTGAACCTTCAAAATAATCAGAATAAGTAGGCTAATGGAAGGAATAAAGGCTTTGATGAAGGCAATGATATGTGCTCACCAAATTTTTTTCCTCTTCTCCTGACTAGACAGGAAGACAGCACTTCCTGATTGCCTTGCATAGAGTCATGTGATATATTCTGGCCAATAGAATTTGGGCAGGGCATGCTATTCCAAGACCTGGGTCTGAAAACTTGGCAAACATCCATCTTCCACGGATGATGCAGTGGCCAGTGGAGAACTTCCAAGCTCTAAGGCCTTTAAGGCCCAGCTAGGCCAGATAGATGGGAGAGTCTGAGTACCTGGATAACTGCTCATTACACCACATCTCCTCCAAGAGTACAACCATAGGCTGGTTCCCATTGGAATGTGACATAACCATGAACTAAATGTTTATTGTAAGTTAAAGATATAGGGCCATTTATTCCAGCTTCCAGTATTGCTTACACTGAGTAGTTTTGTCCTATTTATTTGTGCCTTGAACTCTCTCATTTCTAATGGTAAGTAGGATCAGAAATAGGGAATACTACTGTATATGTATTTGTAATGCATATGTTGAATCAAATATATAATTATTAAGTAATTTTTATATGCAAAACATCAAGAATAGCACCAGGTATTTAAAAAACTATTATCTGAATATTTCTAAGATAAGAGATTCTAAAGTTGACATGTCCATGAATAAGCCATGTTAGAGTTGGCTATTACTAACTTCATTACTCATGGTCATTACTCATTTTCTTTTAGTAAATGTACCTGTTCAATATATGTCTACTTTACTCAAAAGGAGTAAATGGATATACTTAGTGAGTAATTGTCATCATCTGATAATCAGGGTAAAATTTGCAGAGCTGATTTCTGGGTAGGAGTGGCCCAACTTTGTAGTTTGAGAAAAAACTAGTAATAATTTAGTAGTCTTGGCAGCAAGAACCATACTGTGTACAGATGTAAAGCTCCAGGATATCACAACTCTTTCCTATGCTGGTAAGTCATTGTCCATGACCTAACTCATGTGTCACAGGAGTGAGTGTGGCTGGAGGACATCAATTAGCATGGAAGGTACTGAATTTCGGGAGGAAAGCCTATGTCAGCTTGAAGTTTCGGGTGTGTTATTTTTAGAATCCACAGACCCTTATAAAGTAGCAACTATGAGATAGAATTATGAGTGGGCAGTAAGGTTAGCCAAAGGCTCTTACTCTTGCTTTATCCTTTGGCATAAATCAAGATCCTAAGAGAATGTTGCCATCTCTGCCACTACCCCTGGGATCCTGATGTGTTTTCACCTACACATACCCAGTTGCTCACTGCTCGGGCACAGGGCAAACACTGCCTACTCAAAACTAATTTCCTGGGTATTCCTCCTCCAGGTCATACTCTCTCTTTTTACTTTTCACTACATCTGCATGTTTTATCACTTATAATATTTGACTAGTTATTTAAATATGTTCGTATTTTACTTCTTTTTATAGTTGTTGGGACAACTGTGTTTTATTTAAAAATGGAATTCCAAGAGAACAGAAGCAAGCTTATGAATATTGGGAATTGTTCTTCCAGGCTGTCTCTCACCAAAAAATGGGGCTAAAGTTAGTATCAGGACACAAATAATATTTTCTCTTTTGTTTTTTGGTTTCTAGAGTACCATTCCATGTGTGCCTGGCTCTACAACATAAACTATTGGCCAAGGCCCTTACCTCTCTCAGCTTTAGTTTATTCTCACATTAAATGAGATTAGTAATAAGATTATAATAGGAAATATTTAGAAATATCCTAGCACACATTTCAACAAATGGGGTTATTATCATCACCATTATCATTACCACTATCGCCCCCACCACTATCATTTCATTTTAAAATTGCAGAGGATTTTGGTTATTTTAAACAGAAATTAAAAAACTCAAATGTCTTTACAAACTAGAAAAGCAATCTGAGAATAGTAAAATATGAAAGGAAGTAGCCAGTCACAACACTGTATGATGAACACTGTTGTAAGATTACTAAGAAGACACAGAATGGGGATCTGAAATACTAAAGGGAAATACACTAACAGAAGCAGCAGCAAGAGTTGGTGTTACTAATACTAAGAGATTTAAATGTATTAAGACACAGTCAGCTGAGAATATAAAGATAATGAGAAGTTAGCTAAGAGGACCAGAGAGGAAGACTGATAGCAGTAGAGGGGTCAGAAGAGAAAATGAGTGTAACGTATACTCTATTGGTAAACTGCCATATACAGTTTAAGCTCACTGAGAAGCTGACTCTGAAAGATGGATTGCCTCCTCCCATTTCAGACCCAAATGTGCTTGTCTCAAAAGTGTTCTCAAAGGTCCTTTGTCTGGGGATGATCTAGTACCCCTCCCCCACCTCTTTGACAAGGAGAGAAGAGAAGAGCTAAAGAGCCCAAGTAAAACCATAGTGCCCTTAAGAATGGCTACAAGGTAAACTGTTTCATATTGAAGCTGTTATTGTCCACATTATGATACAAGAGTGTCTGCAGAGAAAAGAGAAGCCAGTAGTTCAGCCATGGCAAGTTCATCCACAGACAGAAAGCTCAAACTGGGAACTCCAACTGATTGCCTCAACTGTCCCATTTGGTTCCTTCTGGATGTCAAGAGCCACCAGAGTGGTGGTGTCACCCTTGGTGTGATTTGTTCTTTTACTCAGAAGGCTCACCTAGGGAACACTGTTCAGCTTAGGACTGTCCAGTCAGGAATTTCAGCTGAATGCTGAAACAGGGTGTCCCTAGCCAATTTCTACTAGATGTTTTGAATAGCTGATTTAATGTTCTTTTGCTGTCTGTCTGCCTGCTTATCTTTCCTATTTATCTATCTATCTATCTATCTATCTATCTATCTATCTATCTATCTATC